>CAIGRN010045488.1:0-14055 GCA_903798345.1 Fraxinus anomala
TTAAATATTGGACCGGGTAAGTTTAAGAGACGGGTCGAACCTACTTGAGCTTATATTAATATGCTACTAGGGTTTGAGAATTGTAGGGATTTTTTCATTATTCTTGCTAGCACAAGAAAAGAAATCCTAGCCGTCATTCTTGTTCTCTGTGTGGATCACCATTGTGGCTGGACAATTGGATAGTTTGGATTGCAGATCGTGATATTTGGAGTTCGAGAATCAGTAAAGGAGTTTGCAGAATTCATCGAAGGTACAATTTCTATCACAGTTTCTATCAAAATACAATGTAGATCCTTGGTGGGAAATGAAAATTGTTTACTTTCCGCTGCGTATGATTAAGTAAATTCCCAACACGTCTTGTGTGGAGAATAAGCATGATGAGTTGCTTCGTTGTTTTCTTATCTTTCTTTTATTTATTTTTTTAAATTACACTTTTTGAGGCATTTGAATTCTGATGTTTCTCATGGACTATTCCACTGGATTTAGTTTATGTGGCTTTGGTAGTTATGATATTGATATATAGAAGAAAACAAAGACGAATTAATAAGAAATAGAAAACTTCTCCCCTTTTCTTACATTCGGAAAACAAAGCCAACAAAAATATTGTGGCTCCTTTTATTAGAAAAGCCTGTGCTTACCCGGTCGGAACATAAACCTTGACGACCAGCATGTTGAGTGAATTAGGGATATCCATAACCTAGAATTTAGCAATGCATATAAAGTGATTGGAAACCCAACAAGAGCAGCAAAATGTTTCGGCAATGTCCTTTGCTCTTCTTCCTGGTAGACCAAAAAGAAGGTTGCACCAAATGTTAAGACCATGCAAACGATTGAAGCAAAGAGTGTAATTAGTCCAGCCGTCAACTTTGCCGGTAAAGAAAATAGAAAATCCTCTTCTCTATATCGCGAAGTTAAGATAGAGAAGAACAACATTATAGCAGTTGTCGAGCTAATCATTGCCACCGCATCAGATATAACAAAAACTCTGAAACATCCATTGTTTAATAAAACTGGAGCCCCTGTTTCTTCCTTATACCCACCTGGTACGCCAAAGGCTGCAGCAAACACAACCGTGGCTATTAAAGTTGCCACAACCATGCAAGAAGTTGCTGTTTCTTTCATCCACACCTCGCCAGCTTTCTGTAAGTCCCGGTGCTCCACCGTAAAAAACTCCCTTGGTGTATAGCCGGACTTGTTTTTCATCTGAACATTGGAAGGTCGTAGAATCTTCTCCACTTCCTGTAAAGATTACTCAAATTAATGTGTGTTGCAAAATCATCCAAAATTCAATTTTTGTATTGCAGAGAGTAGTCGATACGAGACTTCCAAGAACTAGGATATATCCACATATATTCATGGTACAATTTACCCTGATACTATAAATTGTTCCTCTTCTCTTCTGGGGGAAAAGGGAAGGGGACTTGTAGTCATGTTAATTTCTCACCTTAAACCATAGTAGCTCTCTCTGCATTTGAAGAGCTGCTCCAGATACAATATCGAGTCTGCTTGAAGGTGCTAATTTCCCAGCCAAGTGCAAAATGTTATTTCCTTTATCGTCTTTGTAGAGTGTACTTACATCCTTAAGAACTCCTGTCTGGTAGATGAGACTATAGACTTTCTCTTGTCGGTTAATAACAGCAACATGAAATATGGAGGAACATCTTGAGTCGATTTTCCATATAAGATCAGGAAATGACTCAATAAGCAGAGTCAGAAACTCAACATTCCCAATTTTTGCAGCATCGTGAAGTACCTGAGTCTCTTGAATTAGTTTTATGATGTTTAAGTCTGGTGAACGCCGAATCTGCTCCAACAGCCAATGTACCAAAAAACTGGCATTTCTCCGCATTTGAAGTGAACTATATATCCCTTTGAAATCTAAACATCTTCGAAAAATTAACAAGTGGATAACAAAGACAAATTTCGAAAAACTAGGAGTGAACTGGCATTTTTTAGACAGTTCTGAAGTTCATCCAAGTTTAGATCGACTATACATTAATCTAAAGTGGGATAATTAGAACCCTTATTCAATTATCAGTACAGAGTTAAAAAATTTAAGATTAAGGGTACGATTGAAGAAGCTTCAACACATGCTCCATGATAAACTCAGTTCAAAAATATTTTTATCAATGATTCAATTTTCACGAATTAGAACTCCTAATTGGAACGGTTGATGCATATATTGGAAAATTAAAATTTTAACTGTATGTATAGTTTTTTTCATTCTTCCCATCATCAACTTTTGCGTAGGATCTCCATTGATTATTCCTGATACTTCCGCCATCCTATTGTTAATTCCAATTTATTTAATGAATACCGTAATACTATAGTCTACTTTGAGAAGTAGAAAAAACTAATTTTCTGATTGTCTAATAACTTAACACCAGAAGTTAATTAGATAAAACAACATCACAAAATACATACTTTGAAGTGAACGGAGTAATAAGGACAAAGTCACTACATCATCATCATCCATAAGGCTATAATATAAGGATCAATTTTATCTAGTAAGCAGAATTTTTTTTGAATGCGAGAGTTGAATTATAGGACTTTTTCAAGTATAAACGAGCTGTCTAACGTGAGGTAAAGAGTGAGAAAGGTTAATGGTCTTACATGGAATACAAGGGATAGTAGCAATGATGCTAACAAGTCTTTCCCATAACAGTTCTTGAATTGTGTGATTGTGCGATAAGGGTTTTTGAGCTAAAACTTTTAAAACACTTCCTATGGTTGTTGGAGAAAAAGCTAATTTTGACTCCTTTCTGTTTCTGTATAACATCTCTCTAGCAGTACCTGCTCACAAAGAAAAGCAAGCATATCAGATTTATTTTGTCACTCAAAACAAAAAGAAGAAACATAATTTTATTTGGATACTCAGACCTATTTCGTTACATAAAAAAAAAAGGGAAAAAAAAAGGATTTCATACCATACATATCAATGTGGATGATTCCTGTAAGAATCTCCATATATTCATAAGCTTTGAGAACTTCAATAGGTGTAATTGTGTAAAGATATTTAACCATTTCTCTGTTTCCAAGTAAAACTGCCATTTCAAGTGGGGTCATTCTCATGCCACTTCGAATTCTTGGCAATTTTTTATTTTTTTTGTACATGACCATGGCCATTTCTACAACCCCTGGCCCTGATAGAGCTGCAAAATGGAAAGCTGTATCTCCACGTTTATTCGGCAATTCAAGGTCACTTGCATTCAAGTGTTTGACTAGATTGTGGACCAAAGCAGTTTGCTTGGCGGCAGCAGCTACGTGAAGAGGCCTATCTCCTCTATCTGTTAGCTCCATATTTGTGTGCCCACTCGGAGCATTTTCAAAATCCTCCCATTTACCTCTTAGAGCAGCTCGATAATAAATGGAGCCAAGCAATCGATGATTCACTTTGCCTGATGATGTTTGGGGAGACATCATTATATGTGTAAAAAATGCATAAAGTTCCACAACTTCACAAGAAATACTATGTAACACGTATAAAACTAAAGGGGAGATAAACCAGCGTAAATAAGGTATAAAATCACCACCTCTTAATATACAGCACACTAAGGAAGATCATGTGGTTAACCATCGTATCACAGCCCATGTAGCTCAAACGAATAATTCGGGATTCCAACATTGGCATTCACAAATGAAACACCATATTGAGGGGCATAATAAGGGTAAAATTCCATATTAGCTAAATATGAAAATAAATCTGACATGCACGTTTTGGGAAAATCTAAGTTCACCTTACCTCTCACGACTTTGTATAGTGCCCCTCAAAATTGGAATCAAATACCCTGTCTTATGATAGACTTAAGTTGCTCAATTGCTACCAGAATTTAATTTAAATTTATGTGAAGGCAAGTCTTGGGTTCGAATCCTATGAGACGCGATAGAAAGCCATGAGGGAAAAGATGAACTTAAATTCTCCCAAAGTGGACAATATGAACGATATAACGACTTGAGCACGAGGTCTTGATTGTTACAAGGGCTACTCTTAGTAAATGTAGACCATTTAAGATGAAACCTAAAGACTTAATAGCATATACATGTGCATTTGAAAAAAAAAAAAAAAAAAGGAGTTCATAATATAGATAAAAAGATTATCTGATCAACAAAGTAACTTTGAGTAGGGATGTCATATTTAATGAAGATAATACTTGCAACTGAGAGAAAAAATTGCTATGGTTCGTATATTCAATCAAGAATTGAAGTATCCATTTTCTAGAATATAAGGGTATGTTTAGTTTGTTGTTTTCAATTTTCAGCTTTGTAAAATACCAAAAATCTGTTTCGTCTAATATTTTCGAAAATGTATTTTAGAAAACAAGATTTATTTTTTATTTTTGTTTTACTTTTGTAACCAAAAAAATATTGTAAAATTTATCAATTCTAAAATGTATATATTATTTGATAATACATTAACATGAAATTGTTCTATTTTACTGAATTATCAAATTTAATGGAATAAAACCTCATAAAATAATTTTTCAGAATTCCAAACAAAACGTGTTTTCTAATTTTTTTATTTTGAGAAACAGTTCTTCAGAATGATAAATTAAACACATTTTTAAAAATTTTAAAATAGACCATTAAAATAAATAATTGAAAAGATAAATTACATATAAAGTTGACATAACCAAAAAATCATGTAACATTTTGAAATTTATTCATCCCATTCAAACCCTTAGAGGGTGTTTGATGGGGATTAAAATTAGATTTTTAGTAGATTTTGGTAGAAGTTTTTGAAATGTATGGTTGAAAAGTTGTGAGACCCATGAAAGATGAGGTTAATATTAATTGTTTAACTTTGACTTAGATTAAAATCTGATATTAAGTTGTACCAAACAAGCTCTTAATCATTTTCTCTCTCACATCCTCTCCATTCTCTTTTCCTTTCTCGTCTCTCTATACCCTCCTTCATAATGGACCACCATCGTTGCCACTCGAGAGTGCCATCTTCACAGTGAGCGCCGCACCAACTGATGGAAGACAGTGGCGCTCACAATGGTACTATGAATGCAGCTCAGCGGCATCATTGCCAATGCACTATGTAGAGAGGTCGCTCGCAGCGACGATGATGTCATTCCGTGCAAATCCGATCGGACTGCTCCACCATGGATAGATCTGGAAGATATGGGCAACAACAATTTTGGGTGAAGATGGTGGTTGTTTGATTGTGGAGGAGGAGTTGGTGATGCTAGCGAGGTGGTGGTGATGATGATTTAGATCTTCTCGCCTGTTTGACTTTAGAAGTGTGGTGGTGAATTTTTTAGATGTGTTTGAATTTGGTGTTGGTGATGGTGACTGTGATTGTGATTTGACTGTAGAGGTGGCGGTGTGGTAGAGATAGTGGTGGTGCTAGCCGATGGTGGTGAGATGGCAGTGATGGTGGTCATAAATGGTGGTAGTGGTGCTATTGGCGACGATGGTAAGGTGGCATGGTGTTTAGTTGGTGTGGGATAGGTTGAAGAGTTTGTGACCAATTATTTTGATTATTGTGACCAAGTATTGGTATCAATGGTAGGATTGGGGTGGGTTTGGGGTGAAGAGTGTTTTTGACCAAGAATTTATATGTTTGTGACCAATTATTTGGATTATTCTAACCAACTATTGGTGTCGACAGTGGGAGTGAAATGAATAGTGTTTGTAACCAACTATTTAGGTATTTGTGAATAACTATTTGGTTGATTTGTGACTAAGTATTGGTGTCGATGGTGGGATTTGGGGGTGGGGTGTTTGGTGTTTGTGATCAACTATTTGGTTAATTTGTCAACTATTTAATATATGACCTAAAACTTCGATAATTTGTGACCAATGGTAATATGTGACTAAAACATAACTTATGACTAACTACTTTGATAATTTGTGATCGTGAAATAACTTTTGACCAATTTGTGATTTGTGACCGATAAATAAATTGCGAACTATAAAAAATTTTATTTGTAACCAATTAATTTTATAATATGTGATCAATAAATAAGTTGTGACCTACAAGTACGTAACTGTGACCATAAATTATATAATTGCAATCTTAATATATTTAATTATTTATTTATCACCCGAGTTTTGAAATTGTAAACTTGTTCTCTGAAAATTGAATTGATCACTTGAGTTGGTCAACTGCCCTTTAGCCCGGTGCTCATGGCGCGGTACAAAAGCTCCACCTTGCCAGGGGACCAAGCAGGGCATAGCTAGCGGCATAGGAAAGTTTGAATTACGAATTTTCTTCCAAACGAAAAAAAACTCAAAATTCAAAATTGAAACACAAATTAAATGGACCAGAAGATGTGAAATTGTACCACTACCACTTGAAAGAAAAGCTAATGAAAGTATTGCATTTGTTTTAAAANAAAACTCAAAATTCAAAATTGAAACACAAATTAAATGGACCAGAAGATGTGAAATTGTACCACTACCACTTGAAAGAAAAGCTAATGAAAGTATTGCATTTGTTTTAAAAAATAAAAATGTACACGCATGTAGTTTGATCAAGTCTAGAAGTGGAAAACAAAATTCAAAAACTTACTTTGATCAATCAGACGTGCCTTTTCATTGGAAATTGGTCTTTCAACTTTAACTTCAAGTGAATTGCCACGATAGTTATGAATATCCGAGGGAGGGTACAAATCTTCATGAGACAACTTTGAGTCCTCGTTATCGCTTTCGAGTTCTGGTTCTGAATCATAAGTTCTCATTTTTCTTCTTCTCTCATTTGCCGTTTGTCTTTTGCGTGCCATTCAGCTTGTACGGTATTTTGCTAACAACATATGTCAATTAAAACACCACTAAACGAATTCTAAAATATCTTTCACTATTGAACTGAAGAGTTAACATGTTGTATCACAAAATATAGTCTAATGGTTAAAGCTAGGTATTACAAACTCTTGCAAGACTTTTGAGAAGTGTAAGAGAATTCTACACACAAGAATGCAAAACTTATGACTAGGCCTTTTAAATGAATTCCCCTCAAAGGTATGACCTCTCACATCCCATTAATGCTAAAGAACGAGTAAGCCCCTCTTTTGTTCGGATTAAATCTAAATTTTAATCTAAGTCGAAGTCAACAATTAATTTTAACCACATATTTCATGTGACCGACAACTTTTCAACCACACGACTTAAATCAAAATCTAATAAAAATTTAATTTTAATTCCCGTCAAACAGGGGGCTAAATTATTTGTAAAAAAAAATTATTTTTATAAGCATTCTTCAAATAAATAATACTGTTATTGAATTACCTCAAAAGCTTCCCCGTACATATTTCACTATCTAAAAAGGCGGGGACTAAACGAACAAATCATAAATGTCCACATGCAAACTATTTTGAAATCCGAAATTGTCAGCAGGCAAACTGAGATTTCCGCTCTCTAACCTATTTCAGGGTCATGGGGTTTTCCTTTCTATCTACAAACTCAACATTGATTAAATTTAATTAAGCTTGTTTTTGCATTTGGTGAAGTGAGTTGCCACGGAAGTATTCTGCAATGGCATCCATTCAAAAGAGACGAATTGATTTTGTTGGGTTTAATAATTTCTCGTGTATGTCTACATATGTTATTAATTGTGTATAAGACTATTTTCAAATTGAGCTCAATTAAAGAATTAAATTATTACACTTAGGATATCTAAATAAAGTGTGGGCCGAATTATATGTGTAGAAATCAGATCCATTAGAGTTATATTTGACGATGAGCCAAATACATATAGAAACTATATATAGAGTTATGTCCTCAATTCATATGCAACTTCTCATTTTTTGAGTCATCCCGTCAACATAATAATTCAGAAAGAAAGTATATTGAAGAGGAAGAATCAAGAATTACAGTAAAAATTAAGAAGAATGATTGGAACAATTAAATTGAAAGACACGACAATCAAGATTGTCAAGCAAGAAGCCAAAATCAATATCAAGAACTCAAGAACCAAAAGAACCAATAATCAAGATTCAAGATCCGGTTTTAAAGCATCATTCCTCAAAAATTAAGGTATGTTCCGCATTAATTAATTTTCTTAGTGATTTGATATGGAGATCATGACAATTCATAATGTTTTATAAAGTTTAAGTTTTATAAAATTTTACAAGTGGTATTTGAGTCAGCTCTATGTTAAACCATTGAGGGTAAAGAAAGAATTTTAGGATGTGAATTTAAGCCATAAATCCCAAAATTTAATTAATTTTTTTTGGGTGTTATTGAATTTAACAATTTTAGTAATTGTTGAATTTGATACGTTTAATAATTAAATTAAGTAGAAAGAGATTTTGGATCAACTTTGCTGCACGGAAAATCATGGCACCTTTGAAAGTTGGGAAATTATTATTGAATTAGTATTATTGTTTGAGGTGTATTGTGACCTGGACATTGACTTTTGTATCAAGATTTTATGCATGATTAAAATAAAAGTTTGAGGATATAGATTGGTGGCTACTTTGAGCGGCCTAATCTATGGGTCCTTGGGAAGCTTTTCTCAATTGGGCTTAGAAGAAATGAGGATGTTATGCATATATTAATATTCCTTCAACAACGCCCAGCATTTTACTTTCTTTAGGTGTTGCAGCGCCCGACTATAGGCGTTGCAGCGCCCACTTTCGGGTGATGCGGTGCTGTTCTGCTATTCCCATACTTTTTTTTTTTTTTTTTTGACAAAATAAAAATAAGTATAAAAGATAATGATTAAAGGGCAATCAAATTCAAATCTTGGGATTAACATTTATTTTGAAGCAACATGTTACCAAAGAAATCTCCCCTGCCTAAATTAATTTATTTGTAATATTAGGAAAGTTGTGTGTACTTAATTCATACGGATATTTATTGACTCAAAAGAAGGTTAATACTCGACCGAATTATTTGCACACCTGTGATAATAAATATATAACAATTATAAAAAATTTCATTATATGAACATTGAATCGGTCCAAAAATAAACTTGATGTTTGATCGGATTTATTGTCAAATATTTGATTACTACACCAAGAATGTCACTTACAAGTCGGTATTTCTATTCAAAAACTAAATATCAATATTGTGCTCGATCTCTTGTGATTGTGTTCACTATTATTTAAAATTATTGATTGTCCAATATCGATTCCTACGTGAACATGTTCTTTAGGTTTAAGTTCTTGGTGGCATAAATCTAGACATTGCGTTAAGAACTGAATAATCCACTACTCTTACGAATAAGAGTTCCGCTAATAAAACGGAATTCGAATTAGCAGGATCGTTCAAATTGCATGAGTTTTGTGATCATGAAGAGTGGAATTTCAATAACACTCAAAGGCGCCAAAGTAACTACTGTCAAGGAGTTCTTGAGAAAATTGAAAAAAAAGGCTTTGCAAAAGGCAATAAGGTCGAAATTAGTATGCCTTTTGCGAATTTAGTTTCACCAAAGTATAAGGGTAAAGAAAACATAAGGGAGTACGTCATGAAGATGTCTCATCTTGCCTCAAAACTAAAGCATTAAAGCTTGAGCTGTCTAATAACTAGCTCGTGCATTTGGTTTTGATTTTTATTCTTGCACAATTTGGCTAATTTAAGGCCAGTTACAACTGTCAAAAAAGGAAGTTGACTCTTAATGAGTTCATTCCATATTGTGTGCAAGAAGAAGAAATGATAGAGTAAATAAAATTGATATTACTCAATTGCCTAGTACCACTAAGGACAAGTTATAAAAAATAAGAAAGTTGCATCCGATTCGATTCAAAATAAACAGCAAAAACTTGAAAATGGTAAATTTAGCTATTACTTTTGTGAAAATCAGGGATATGTGAAGAGAGATTGTATTAAATATCAAGCTGGCGTGTAAAGAAAATGATACTTCTCACTTTGGTTTGTTTGAGGTTAATTTAGTTTTAATATCTAAACATACTTGGTGGATAAATTTCGGTACCACTACTCGAATAAGCGTGTATATGCGAGGTTGCATGAACAATCTAAAACCAATTGATGTTGAAAGATTCATCTATGTGAGGGCGATGGCAAATTAGTTAATGTTGAGGTTATAAGGACTTTAGGTTATCATTAAAGACCGGTTATTATTTGGATTTGAAAGAGACATTTGCGGTACCGTCTTTTTTGGACGGAATTTGGTTTCTATTTCTACATTGGACAAATTGGTTATTCTTATTAACTTGGAAATATTCATTTGATCTTTTTCTTAATTCAAATATTGTGAGTACCAGTTCTTTATCCGATTATGATAACCTATATTTGCTTAATACCGTTGCTTCTTATAAAGAAACATTGCATATGAATTCACTTGGTATTAAATATAAATTAACCAAAGAAATTTCGTTTTGTTATGACACAAGCGATTAAGGCACGTCTATCTAAAGAGAATGAAAAGTCTCGTTTTAGAAAAAATTCTTGATCCCCTTAGTTTTTTCAGACTTAAGTATTTATGTTAATTATATTAAGATGAAACAAATAAAACATAAGGAGATTATGTGCCAATAGAATTTCGGACGTCTTAGAACTAATTTAACGGATATCTATGTGCCATTTCCTTTGACTTTTTGGAATGGTCAATAGTAATTTATTATGTTCATAGATGAATTTTTCTCACTATGATTATCTATATCTCATCTATAAGAAATTCCAAATACTGAACATATTCAAGACATACAAGGCTGATGTTGAAAATCAACTCAACAAAGAATAAAACATGTTAGATCTGGTCGTGGTGGATGGCAGATATGACGGATCAAGAGAACAATGTCTAAGGCCTTCTGCTTAAATTCCTAAAGAAATGTGGAATTGTCCCACAGTACATCAGAATCTCTCTAGGTAGAAGTACTAAAGATTGCAGCTTAAATTCTCAACAAAGTTCCAAGTAAAGCAATTGTTAAGGGTTTACAAATTTTTTATAAGATCCCACTACTAGGTCAATTTTCGAAACGAGAAATATCTGATTCCTTGAGGATGTAGATTTTGCGGGAAAGATAAGGTTATACGGTCAAGAATTTTATTTTGGATGAAGAATATGTGTATATTTCTTTTGATGCAATTAACAATGATCAGGAAGACAATATTATAAAATTCTCTATACATAATCAAGAGATTGTTTCAGAAAAACAAACTCAACAACTTCAAAAATAAATGTCATTAAGAAAATCCACTATAAAAAGGAGAATGACAATTTCAGATGACTTTACAGTCTTTTTTCAAGAAAATAAGGATGACATGTGATATTTGAGGCATCAACAATTATTTACTATGGCCAATAAGAAGAAGGCTATCTAGTTTACACCCTACATAGCCCCAGTTTGGGCTGCCAACCGCTATAAGGCCTTCTACATTCATAATGGTCCACCTATTGCTATAAGGCACTCTACGCTCATACTGGGCTACCTATCGCTATGAGGCCCCTTAGATTTATAATGAGTCGCCTACTGCTATGAGGCACTCTACGCTCATGCTGGGCCGACTACCATTACGGAATAAATGCAATACTTAACCATAAAAATACCATTGAGTTGGATGGGAACCGACTAGCTATTATCATTAGCACGACTGACTGCTGGGAAAGTGGAGATCCACAGCTCAGGACGTGGGGGTAGTGGGAGGCGTTACGTGGGACACGTGTCACGATAACCGCCTAGCATTTATATGGTTTTAGATATTTATAAATACCCTTAAGACAAGACAGATATGGATCTGGAAAACTCTGGCTATTTGAATACCTATTATTTTCCTCTTCCTACGTTAAAAAACAACCCTTTAATTCTCATGTCGGAGGTACAACGAGGGAGAAAGCCTCAACCTCATTTAGCAAGAAACGTTCGTTCATCGGAGTGGTGCAAGGAGGACGTGGAGTCTAATTTCATAACTATTTCAATATGGATTGATGGAAGAAGAACTCATCAATCAACTTTCATCAAGTTATGCAAATGAATAATTCTAAAGAGATGATTGATGTCGTACATAAAAGAGATAAAGTTCATAAAGAGATAACGTTTAGGAACTCATCTCATTGCCTGAAGGTGCGAAATTCATTGGTTGTAATTAGATATTTAAAACACAGAGGGATTCAAAGGGCGATGTGGAGAGATGTGAGACTCGTCTTGTTGCAAATGACTTTATTCAAAATGAAAGCGTTGACATTGAAGAGATTTTTTTCTTGGTTTCTATGAAAGACTCTTTTAGGACTATTATGTCATTTATGACACATTTTGATCTAAAGTTACGTCAGATGATTTACAAATTAAAGAAATTCATCTATGAGTTTAAGCTGATTTCCCATAATGGTATTACAAATTTCATCAAATAAATATCACATTTGGTTTTAAGATGAATTTAGTTGATGATTGCGTATGTCACAAGTTCAGTAGGAGTAAGCATACTTTTTGGTATTGTATGTCGATGACATACTACTTGCCTACAATGATATAAATTTATTGTACGAAACCAAGAGATTTATGTTATGGAATTTTGAAATGAAAAATCTTGGTGACTCATCTTTTGTATTAATGATATAGATACATATGGATCATTCTCGATGTATTTTTGGACTTTCATAAAAGAGCTGTATCGATAATGTTCTTACAAAAATATGCGATGCATGAATGAAAATCAAGTGATAACTCTACAACTAAGTTTTCACGCATTTATATATAGCATTCATTGTTGGAATGTTAGGCAAATATGTAATTAACTCTAGGATGAAAATTTGGAAAGTACCAATTAGATTATTTGGTATCTATAGAGAATAAATCATATTAGAATAAACTTCATAATCATTGATCCATTTATTAAATGGTTACCACCCAAAATCTTTCATGAGCATAATACTCAGATAGGTGTTGTATCTTTTGATGATATGCTAGTTTAGTGAGAGTTCGTATTCAGATGTTTTAGACACATATTTTTATCCATGGATATTCAGTTTATTTCAGAAATAAAGTATTCAGTTCAGTTCCACTCTGATTAAAGTTTATGGTTGATCTCATTAAAGGTTGGACCAGTTGAAAATAGACATGTTTGGATAAAGTTTATGGTTGATCTCATTGATGAATAAGGTATGACCATTTGGAAATATGCATGTTTAGATCACATTACATTAAATTTCTATGCTTCACATCCACATTTGATTTGTGTCATTTGATTGTGTTGATATACGTGATCATTGAGGGTTTAGTTACGATATTTGTAATGAAGACTGCTTTGATCATATATTGATATAATCAATGGGTCCGATTATTCGAAGATGCTTTTGGTTATGATAGCAAAATACACACTTATAAAGTAACAATTTCATGTGAGCCTACATATGTAATTAATTGTGTATAATGTTATCTTAAAATTGAGCTCAATTGAAGTGATCTAATAATTAAATTGTTGGGTTTATGACATCTAAATAAAGTGTGGGCCAGATTATATATGTAGAAATCAGATCTATTAGGGTTGTATTTGACGATATGCCAAATAAAATATGGAAACTATATATATGGTTATGGTCCCTAATTTATATCAGCTTCTCATTTTTCACGTCACCTCATCAACACAAGAATTTAGAGAAAAAGTATTGAAGAGAAATAATCAAGAATTACAGTCAAGAATCAAGAAAAAATAATTGGAGCAATTAAATTGAAGAACAAGACAATCAAGATTATGGAGTAGAAGCCAAAATGAAGATAAAAAATTCAAAAACCAAAAGAGCCAATAATCAAGATTCAAGATCCGATTTTAAGGCATCAATCCCCAAAAATTAAGGTATGTTCCGCATTAATTAATTCTCTTGATGATTTGACATGGAAACGTTGGCAATTCATAATGTTTTATAAAGTTTAAGTTTCATAAAATTCAATATATTTGTATTTGATTCCTATACAAAAGTTGAAACATTGAAGAACAAACAATAAACACTACATATAAAATTATTATGTTGTTTTATCATGAATCTCCTCGTCGAAGAGCAAGAAAAGGGGATATTGAAGAATCATACACACGAATTATATTTAATTGTGTTAGCGGTAATGGTTGCAAAGGATGGGTTGGGTCATCGGTGTTTGAAATAATTTGCATCTGGTCCATTAGGAAATGAGATATGCACTGGGAAGGCTGGAC
>CAIGRN010045499.1:0-19013 GCA_903798345.1 Fraxinus anomala
AGACGAACCAGCGCCGGCGCCTGGCAGTCCGGCGGAGCCCAGCACGCTCGGCCACCCCCCTGGCCGGGTGCTGGGTCCGCCCCTGAGCTTGTTGAAACTAGAGAGTTACATTATTTGAGTGTACAATGGATTTGTAAACTATAAATGAAGCACTATTGGCTCATTTATTAAGTAAACTATATACAGTACTATTAAAAAAAAAATTAAATCTTATTTAACATAATATATAGTTTTCTCTAATGTTGTGTAACAAACATGTATTGTAGGTATGGGATTATGTTTCTGAACCCAGAAATTTTAAATGTTAGATCTTCCTCAATGCACAACATGATTTTCTGATTGACTTTATATTAATTAACATTGTAACGTTAATGGTTTAAAACCTCTACATATTTTATTAGCTCTTTCAATCATAAAGAACTTGCAAAAATTCTGAGGAACAAACAATCATCCGCATCCAAAACAACAACTTTGCTTTCTCTATCTGATACAGATTTAGTTATGTGTATCTCTCATTCTTTCAAAAAAAAAATTTAACATACTCATTTTCAACCACTCATTCACACAATAAAATATTCTACACGTAAATTCAAAAAAATTTCCTATTTTTTAATTACATATTTTCCAAAAATTACTATTCAAAATATGGTTTTATTAAACTAAAGGCCGACAAGGGTTAAGCTTGCATTACAACACGGAATTTTATAGTCCTGCTGCTATTGGCCGAACATGTTATCACTTGTTAGTTTGTTTTCGATTAGAGGTATAATTATTGTATATATTTCTGACACAAAATTTGACTTTTTAATAGTCGTGTGGGCGGTCTCCAATATTCATTTAGACATGAGTAATGAAAAACTAAAAAGCTACGGAACCATATGCTTCAAAATAAAATTTGGAGACCTACTTGCTCCATTCTGTATAGAGTAGAGACCCAAGCCATAATTTCTCCTTACATTATTAATGTTAATTTGCATCTAAATAATCCATCTTTCAATAAAGCCTCTATTTCGTAGGGATTAAAATCAGATTTTGATACAAGTTGGTGAATGTGTACTTAAAAAGTTGTGGGAGCCATAAAATGTGGTTAAAATTAATTGTTGATTTTGATTTAAATTAAAATTTATATTTTAATTTCTATCAAACATGAGTAAAGTTGATTAAAAACTGCAAATGTAATCATATACGAGTAATTCTATTTAGTATTAGTGGTACTTACTACCAATTTAGGTGGCAGCAATGACTCATTTAAACTTGTCAAGTGAAGTTAAGATAAATTTCAATTAATTGTACAAGTCTACGTGAGCCTATTTAAATTGGTTTTGGATAGCAATGATGCTAGATATGTTAATAACACCATGAACACGGCAAAATCATTTGCCCCCTTGATAAAATTTCAAAGCACGCATGAATCTTCTAAGATACCATGAATCAAACGCTTTATCTCACAGCGACTCGATGCACAAACACCATCGAGAATCAAGCCAAGGAATTCATCAAAAATAATCAGAATAGTTTCCACTTGTGAAACGGATGAGCAACCTACACATACAAAACCAATCTACATTGTGCCAGCAATGCTACACAGTGCGCTTCTAAACATTGCAGTGAATCTGCACTATGAGGCTAACCTACACAATTAAGAAAACAACAACAAATGAAATACAACTTACCATCGTTAAACATAACCAATATAATTGTTAGGAAACCCGGAACTCACGGAAGTGATACCAGATAACTATGATACCAATTTGTCGAAAACGATACAAGATTATAGGCATAATATGAAATAAAGATCACAAGCTCACAAGAAGAATATTTTTTTGCAGAGTGAAAAAGATTTCACTAAAATATGGAGAGATAATTACAATTATTTGTGTTTACAATTTGTCTAACCAATAATGGGGATAAACAAACCTCTAATGATATTAAATCAACCTATAATGAGGTCAACAACCCATAATGGGGTGAAACTAACCCAATTAAATTGTAGATAAAAGTCAAATATATACAGGGAACAATCCAAACCTTGGAAGTAGAATTGTAGATAAAATAGAATATCCAAAAGTTTCCTTATCTTTATCTCTTCAAGTCCAATACAAATTTCAACTCCTAATAAATAAAATTTCAATTAGAATTTATCAAATAAATTTCGAATAAGATTCCAAAAGTATTCCAAATAGAATATCTCTTAACGTGCATTTTAATTATAATTCTCAATTATAACTCGAATTCTAACAAACTCTATCTAAACACGAATTTCACTACAATAAATAAATTTTAAAGATTCTCCATCTGGAGACAAATTTCACTACAATGAATAAACATTAACAAAAACTCAAATGAAATTCTCTATCACAATTCCCAATTGAAAATATTCTCCAACTCTACCATCCTAACTAGGGGCAAAAGGGATCTAATGATCACCAAACAATGTTGAAACAAGCCCTATAACCGAATCACAACTAAATGCATCAAAAGAAGAATCTTGGTTAGAATCAACACTCTTAACCACATTCAAACCAACAACTAAATCAGCAGAATTGTACCTATGTGCAATCTTATAGCAAAAAATAGGTCTATTACTAGCAATTGAATACAATGACACCATCGATGATGGTGCTAAAATGGATTTACCCATAACTTCTAAATTAAACTGAGATGTATTCTTCAAAGAAGATCCAAAACTAGGCTCCAATGGTACATAATCTAAATCCAAATCTACCCGAGTTCTTAAAAAATGCTGATTGCTTAAAGATACTGTATAACAATGTAAGACGTATAACAAAAAAAGGGCTCTTTTATGAACCTTCAGGACTCTACTTTCACCAATATACTTGTACTTTTTTCAAACAAGAGTACCCAAAGAGATAAGATTTCTCTTCAGATTTGGAACATGTCTCACTGCATCAAGTGTTCCAACTGTCCCATAAAACAACTTTATTTCAACCCGAACAATACTAGCTATTCAACAAAGTGTATTATTTTCAATTACCATAACACCTTTCGAAATTGTTTCATTTGATGAAAACGAATCCTAATTAGAATACACAAGTGCAAGCTGTATCAAGAATCTAATTATCGTCATGTTTGGAGTAGTAGTTAGAAATAAGTAAAAATATTCTCCATCATTGTGAAAAGTTTTAACAATGGCTTCACCTGAAGTATCTAATTGCTTTCCCTTCTGAAAAACAATAGCTAAATTTTCTTTATTATGCAACTTATAGCAATCTTTAATTAAGTGTCCTGAGTTTTTGCAATAAATTTTGAAGTTAGACCTTAATTCACCTCCTTGCACAAACACCATCAAGAACAAGCCCATCTCCATGAGTCTTAGTTTCAATGAGATGTTTCATCTTCTCTTTTGTATATAGAGTATCATAAACTTTTTCAATGGTGAGATCAAGATTATACAAAATCGTATCTCTAAAAGACATATATGAAGTGGGCAATAAACACGATAAAATCAATCCCAAATCTTTTTCTTCATATTTGACCTCAAAAGTCTCTAACTCAGTGATGATTTCATTAAAAGCAGCTAGGTGATCATTAAGAGATACACTTTCTGACATACGATGAGAATATAGACACTGCTTCAAATGCAATTTGCTAGTAAAACTCTTCGTCATGCATAATTGCTCAAATTTTAACCATAATGCATCGGTTGACTTCTCCTTCAAAATGTTCTGAAGAATATTATTTGAAAGATGAAGATATATTTGAGATAAGGCCTTTCGATTCCTCTGTTGTTTCTCCTCCAAAATCTAAGTTGTGGGCATCTTGACAAATCCCAACAACGCGTCATCTAAATCTATTAGAGCGAGTACTGCTCGCATCTTTACCCACTACAAAGAAAATGGCAATCCAATAGCGAAATATCATACTTCGTTTTTGCCATCACGAAAACCTTGATTTCCCCAAGAATTTTAAAACCAAAAGCTTTGACACCAAACGCGGAAGTGATACTGGATAACTTCGAACCAATTTGAGGAAAATGATAAAAGATTATAGGTACAATATGTAATAAAGATCACAAACACATAAGAAGGATGTAATTTGTAGAGTAAATGAATTTCACTAAAACATGGAGAAAAAATTACAATGATTTATGTTTACAATTTGTCTAATTAATAATGAGGATAAACAAACCTCCAATAAGGTTATACCAACCTATAATGAGGTAAACAACTCATGATTGGAGTAAAACCAACTCAACTAAATTGTAGTGAAAAGTTATATATAATCTAAGCCCCAAAAGTGGAATCGTAGATAAAATAGAAATTTTCTTATCTTGATCTCTTTAAGTCCAACACAAATTTCAACTCCCAATATGATTTCCAAATAGAACTTAAATTAGAATTTGCCAAATACACTTCAAATAAGATTCCGAATAGAATTTCTATTAACGTGCACTTTAATTAGAATTCTCAATTATTTTCAACAAAGAATTCAAATGTGACATGAATTCTAACAAAAATGAAAAACTCTAACTCAATGCACAAATCAAATTACCAGTAATATCATGCCTACCTTCAACATAGACGTCCATGATCATATACAACTGAATATCTGTGTCAACCAACGCTAAGTAACTTGCAAAGAAACTAACAATATTGGCATGTCATAAATATACAGAATATAAAAATATAAAACTCTAGCTTCCAAATAGAATGCATCACTAGTATTTACAAGCAGGTACTTCATACGCATGCGCATATAGAAAACTAACTAAGAGAAATTATTCTCCAAACAATTAAAGGACGAAAAATACGTGCCTTCACCCGAATGTTCACTTTCATCAAAAGGTAGATCCTCCATCATAATGCAATATGTATTCATTGAGCTTCCAACATCTTCACCAATCCTTCATACATTATTCCCTTTGATATTATTTGGGTAACCTACTGCCTTCTGCTTATCATGTATCTCCCTACATCGTTTGTTTCTCCTCCGAGTTTGAACTAATTCTTATGATAATACACTTATTTTAATACTTCGCTCTCCATCTAAAAGCATGTACCTTTCACCATTCTTCTAGGAAAAATTTGTGCAATGCGTTCACACGAGTCCATCAATCAAATGTATGAAACAATGAGAAGCACGAGCTTGATGCAAGTATTCCCAATATTATGCAACCAAGGGCAGAAGGAGAGCAAAGTAAATGCACAACGTGCAGATAGTGCACAAATGCATACAAAATGTGATGTCGTTTCAACTGTCAAAGCCCAACTGGGAAGCCCTGTGCCAAACACGCAATTTAACCAAACACATATCCATGCACGCCAAATAAAAAGAGAAAAGAAACGATTTAGGATGAAAAAGGAACAATAAGATTTCTTAAATGTACCAAACATGCAAAAATTCAATCTACAAACACATTAAGCTCTTGTTTGGTTCAATTTTAATGAGATTTTGGGAAAAATGGAATAATAATTTTTTTTGAAGAATGAGTGGTTAAAAAGAAGAAAAAGTTATTGATTTATGTGTAATATTATTTTATTGAAGAATGTGTAGTTGAAAATAAGAAAGAAAAAAATGTATTAAAATTAAAATTGAGCCCAAATGGGGCTAAAAATAATGTCATTTCAATTGCTAAAAACCAATCAGAAGGTCGCATGTCGGTGATGCAATTCAAACATACAAATTACGATCAAACAAATCAACAACTAGCACCATAAAAAATCACACACACAAATGACACAATGCCGTTTCAACCGCCAAGGCCAATTGTTTTCAAATTTCTTTATTTTCTTTTCAATTATATATTCTTCAATAAAATAATATTAAACGTAAATTCAAATTTTTTCTTATTTTTTAACCACATATTCTTCATCAATTTAGCTCTTATTTGAGTTTTATTATTTCACATTTTAATGAGAAGAATAATAATTTTTTTTGGAAAAAGGTGTGGTTGAATTTTTTTTTTTTAAGGTTTATGTGCAATATTATTTTATTGAATAATGTGTGATTGATAAGAGATGAGAGAAAAATAAATTTTAATTTATTGAGACCAAAAAATAGCTTACTATTTTAAAATACATTATACAATAGAAATGTGTCCCAAACAATCTATTGCACCCATTCTTCGTTGGGAAGACGCAGCTTCGTAAGGGATGAAAAAATTTAGAGCTTGTTTGGTACAAACTAAAATCAGATTTTAATCTAAGTTAAAGTCAAATAATCAATATTAACCACATCTTTCATGTGTCCCACAACTTTTCAACTACATATTTCAAAAACTTTTATTAAAATCTACTAAAAATTTAATTTTAATCCCATCAAACATTCCCTTAGGGTGTATTTGAGCCACATTATTTTGAAATAGTAGATTGATGGAAAATGTGTTGTTGAAAAAGAAAAAAAGTTATTGATGTGATGAAAAATATTATTTTATTGAATAATATGTGATTGAAATTTAGTAAAAAAAATAAGAATGAAAATTTTAATGTGTTCCAAACAAGGGCTTAATTAAAATGGATAAACTACCCAGGAAACGACCTCTAAATCCAATAATTAATTCGAGGACGTACCGACGTAGATGCGCGAATGGTAGCCTGTGGATCTCTCTTCAGGTACTTCTACAGTTTCACGGCCTTCAATTATTATATAATTTATGTAATAATTATTCTACATTCAAAAGATTACATTTGTAGAGTCAACTTCCTAGCTCGAAGAGCCACAAACACTTGCGTGATATCAAAGCCCTTGCACTCCTTTCAGGTTCGGGCAAACGAATAAATAGTAGTTTTTTTTTTTTTTTCTGAATTCAGATTAATTATCTCGCAAAGGTGGGTTTATGGTATAATTTGAAATTCTTAATTTGTTTGCAGAAATACTGTTGTTATCGTGGTTTAGAGTATGTACTAAAAATGGATGTTAAAAAGGGTTTGCAAGTTATGGACCGGGGAAAACGAAAAGTAACACAAACATGGAGAGCGATGTCTACTCAATCAAGATCTTCTGAGGGTAATTTTTTATTTCCCTGCAGCATTTTAATTTGCAACTAAACACACACATGCACTAGTGTTTATGAACCCTTTGGGTGAATGTGCAGGAATTTTTATGTTTGTCTAACCTTAGAAAGTTTACTTGCCAGTTTTACTTAATAGTAAATAAGTTTTAACATATTGGTCGAAGTTCGAAATCATTAAAAGCATTTTTGGGAAGTGTTTATAAACAGTTTTGTTTATAAATAGATAGAAATGAGTGTGGATAAGTGGGTAATACTTGTGGGTGTGAATGAAAAGTGACTTGAATGTTTATGAACAATTTATAAACATGAGCCAAATATAGGTTAAGTTACTTAGGTTGACAGTATGGTATGAACTACTCTGGAGTAGGGTAACACTTTTTTTTTTAAAAATAAGTAAGTTTTTCAAATATGTTTGGAAGTAACTTATGCTTATTTTTAAGCTTAGCAAAACATGCTTACCAGGAAGTATAGTTTTACTAGTCATGAACTATTAGTTTTAACTGCACGGAAAGAGAAGAAACAACATAATTGGATCACATAGGGATCCAAGAGCAGGGGCAGGGGTAGGGGCAGGGGCAGGGGCATTTGGTATTCAGGGTGTGTATTTGTATGTGATGGTGCTAGTAGATGACAAAGAAGTAAGGATTGTTTAGTTTCATTTTCTGGTCATACTCTCTTTCCTAAATTATGCCTCAGAAAATGGTTATGCTCTTGTTTACCCATTCTTGAAAATGTTTAGAATAAAACAAGTAATAGTGCCCCAAAAAGAAAACTTGGAGTATCTGTTGTTATTTGACGTTCACGATCAAGTATTCTCTAACAAAATCCCCAAAAAATTGGAAAATAGGACATTCATGATTCAACTGCAGTTAAATATTCTATGAATTCCAACATATGGATCTACATCATTTAATCATCAGAACACTTCGCAAAAAATTTAGCAGTTAGTATTTCTCACTCTGACAAACTCGCAAAGTGGCCTAAGCTGAGAGATCAGCTGGAGGTAATTTCTCCTTGCCTTGTAATTTTTTTATGTATGATTTGGATTTTTAGTCTTCAGTTGTCTGATCGTACCCAGTCAGATTATGATCAAGGACCATTGCTTGTCAATGTACTATGTGAAGTGGACTTTTGGAATATTGTTGAAGCATGTGAAAATTGATATAAAAGTTTCACCTGTTTCAGGAGGCGGTGAAAAGCAGGAAGTACAAATCCGAGTGGAAGAAGCCCATCGTTCTATTTCCTCAACTCTTTTAACAGCTAGGTGTGAAAATCCTGACCCTGAAGTTGTGAACAAACCAGTTGACCCAAATACATGTTCTAAAGCAGGAGGCAGTGACAAAGACACATATTTAGAAGGAGAATTAGCGCCTCATCAGAAGCATTCAATGTCAATTGAGGCGAGTTCCAATATTATATCTAATTTACTTTCATTTTTCTTGTTTATGTGGTCTAATTAACTTTGACTGATAAAATTTGTTTTCCTAATTCTATCTCTTAGCTTTTGTACAAACTTTTGAGCTTACAGTTTCTTTTTCTTCTCTATGAAGTCAAATGATTATAATCTTATACTCAACTCGACAAAGCCCTATTCAAACTTATCGTGGTGTCTTCTACAGTTATATGTATTTTCTTTTTCCACTGAGCTCTATGAAGTGCATTAATGAAGGTTAAATCATGTAACTAGCCATGCCATGTGATTTTAGGTTGACCTTTTCCTTAAGTTTATTCTTTATACTTGTTGTGTACTTGTCAAGTCGTTTTTGTGAATTGTGCATTGGAACCTACATTGAGTATACCCAAACCATTTCAATTGGTTCCTATAACAATTTATCTTCAGTTAGCACTACTTTAACCTGATCAGTTTTGTATTACTTTGGTAATATACCTCTCCTTATTTTACCAACAATCCATCTCAATACTCTAATCCCACACACAATTAACTTACATAACGTCGTTCAAAATTTCATAACATCTAATTCCATATAACATCATAGGTCTTAGAGAGGACCTATAGAATTTCCCTTTTATTTTTATAGGAATTCGTGACTCCCACAAAACAACATAGACATCTTCTACTTAACCTGCCCAACCTTAATCATTTAAGTGACATTACCCTCCTGGTGATTTATCAATTTTATGCACCCCAGTAACATTTATATTTTGGTATTTCATGATCTTCAGTATCTACATCTTTTTGCATGTTCTTCTACATTAAGTAAAATTTAAACATTTTGCAAGTCTTACTCCTGATAATTCAAAGTGGAAATTTTTTAAGGAGGACCAAAGTAGTGAGAGAAAATGAACATTAGCTTTATAGAATTTTTTAATAGAAGCCGTCTTTCTTTCGTCAATTTTTCATAATCTGAAATCATCCTTCTGTTTAAAGACAGAATTTCTCACTCTTCATTTTCCAGATTTTTACCCAAAACATATTGGGAAGCAACAATGTCTCTCTTAAGCTCATGGGTTGGGTTACTCAATTGGTGGTGGTCGAATGCCATATAAATTTTAGCCTTCCTCCAGTGGATGCCACTTGTTTTTATGATGAAATGGTTATAGCCCGACATACAAAACATTTGGTCATATATAATAAATTGCTCCATTGGAGCAATTTGGAGGGAGTTAATGTAAGAAATGGATTTGTGGAGTTTTACATGAGTTTTTGTATGTGTACGAATGTAGAGAACATGAAGTATACATGCACAAATTTCAGGTCAACTCATCCAACTTGGCCAAATAGGGTGCCCATGCCAGTTCTCCAAACTCAACCAGTTGCGAGAGTTGGTCAAGTTGGCCTGCCACTTTGACTGGAAAACTATTTTTAGTAAGATTGAAATAGTCATTTAATTTATTTTAAGTTAAAAGAATACTATTTCACAAAAAATTAAAAATATAGCCATTCTTTATCCTGGCCTTCAAAATAAGATTTTTAGAAAAAAATCATCTAATTAAATTATGCTCAGTTTTATTCAACTAGTTCTGTTTCCTTATGTTTTAAGATACTCCCTTGGTGTGGAAGCGTTTATGAAATTATTATAATAAGAATTAAAAATCAGAATTATATTGGAATAATCTTGCTTTGTATTGATACATGGTTGATTATCTTGAAAAGTGTACAATACCCCTATATTTATAGATAAAATTATTTCCTAATCCTACTAAACTTTAAAGAAGTGTTAAATTTTCTCCACAGTGTCTAGAAACTTGACATCTCTATCAGAAGTTATAGAACGAGGAATGTCGTGTATGCGAACGATCTCGCGAGAAAATAAATTAGCCACGTAAGAAGCATATGCAGTTTTCTTACAAGGAAGAAAGTGAGCCATTTTTGAAAACCGATCAATTACAACCAAAATAGAATCAACTCCCCGTTAAGTCCGTGGAAGACCGAGAACAAAATCTATAGTGAGATCTTGCCATATTGTTTTTGGAACAGGCAAAGGGGTATAAAGTCCAGTATTTTGAATTTGTCCTTTAGCTTTTTGACATATTGGACAACGCTGAACAAAATGACCAATGTCTCTTTTTAACTAGGGCCAATAAAATCTTTCTTCAACCAAGCTCATTGTCGTCCCGATCAACATGTCCTCCTAATTTGCCTGCATACAATTCTCGAATCAAGTGCTCACGCAAAGAACGAGGAATGCATAACTGCGTTCCTTTAAGCCCCCGTTTGGCCCCTTTTTTTTCCATTACATTACATTAATTTTCTCTCTTCATTTCAACCACACATTCATCAAAAAATATAATATTACACATAAATTTAAAACTTCTCATTACTTTTCTACCACACACTCCCATCAATAATTATTCCAAAAATTTTCAACACCCCAAAATGGGGGCCAAACAGGGGCTAAATAAGAATCCTTCCTGAAGTAGGTAATCGGGTATAAATTCTCTATTATTGCATCGAGTCCATATATCACCAAAATCCTTATCAGTTGCATAAAGTTCCTTTAAGCAATCGAACCCAACTACTTATGTGCTAATTGTACTAAAAGAGATGCTCGTCGACTTAAAGCGTCAGCTACTTTATTTGGTTGGCTTGATTTACGCTTTATAATAAAAGTGAATTTCTGTAAAAAGGTGATCCACCGAGCGTGCATTCGATTAATTGTTTTTTGAGAATTAACAAACTTCAAAGCTTGATGATCCGTAAATAACACATTCTCGTTGTATCAAGTAATGTTCCCAATGCTTTAGAGCTCGAATAACAACATAAAATTCTAACTCAAAGTAGTCCACTTTTGTCGAGACTCACTAACTTTTTCACTGAAAAATTCGACTGGGCGACCTTGAGATAATACTGCTCAAATTCCCATAACTGAAGCATCACACTCAACTTCAAATACTTTTTCAAAGCTAGGTAGTGCCAACGCCGGTGTAGTGCATAACTTGGTTTTTATTGCCTCAAAACTATTTTCTTGTGCTTTGCCCCATTGAAATTGGCCTTTTTTCTAACAATCGGTAATATGTGCCATGATTGTACTGAATCCTCGAATGAAACGCGTGTAAAAAGTTGCTAGCCCATGAAAGCTTTGTACTTCTCGCATGATTTTAGGAGCTAGCCATTTGCGTATTGCTTTCACCTTTGTCTCATCAACCTGGATACCATCCTTTCCCACCATAAAGCCAAGAAACAAAAGTTGATCAGTCATGAATATGCATTTTTTGAGATTGATATACAATTCATTATCTTGCAGGACTGAGAGAGCTTCTTTAAGATGTGACAAGTGCTCATCTTCATTCTTCCTGTAGATAAGAATATCATCAAAATAAACCACTATGAATTTTCTCCGAATGGACGAAGAACTTGGTTCATTAATCGCATGAATGTGCTTGGTGCGTTCAACAACCCAAATGGCATCACTAACCACTCGTAGAGACCATCTTTGGTTTTGAAAGCTATTTTCCACTCGTCGTCAGTTCGAATACAGATGTAATGATAGCCCCTCCTTAAATCAAGTTTGGTGAATACCACTGCCCCTTCTAACCTGTCGAGCATATCATTAAGATGCGGGATGAGAAAACGATACTTGATTGTTATTTTATTAATAGCACGGCTATCTATACACATTCGCCAACTGCCAACCTTCTTTGGAGTGAGTAAAGCGGAACAACACAAGGATTCATACTCTCACGGATTTATCAAGTAGCTCATTAACCTGTCGCTGCAACTCTTCATGTTCTATTGGGCTCATGCGATAATGTGGTATGTTAGGCAAACTAGCCTCAGGTGCCAAGTCAATATGATGTTGAATGTTTCGCATAAGGGGCAACTCGTTTGTTAACTCATTAGGTGCTATATCAGCAAAATCAGCAACTTTTGAACTTTAGCGGGAATCTGTATAGTTGCTTCTGATTGACCTTTAACTACCAATGCTAATCTTGTGCGTGGCTTTTTTACTTGTTCAAAGAATTCTGGGCTTGATATATTGGTAAAAAGTTGTTTATCTTCCTTGATAGCAGAATTATTTTCCAAAGGTTGAGATTGTGGTACTAAAACGATCTTCTTATCAAACCACCAATATATGAAAGTGTTATCCCGCCCCTTATAAGTGGCATCGATGTCATAGTGCCATGGATGACCCAATAATATATGACAAGCATCCATATCCACGACATCGCATATGATCTCATCTTTGTATATTTCCCTATCGACAAAGGAACCTTACAAATCTCTATGCAATCTTGTATGGAGAAAGGTGTCTCTCAGTCTTCAGATTTAGAGCTTTTACCACTGCTTTGGAAATGATGTTCTCGCTACTGCCGCTGTCAATGATTACGTTGCATACCTTACTACGAATAGTGCACCGAGTCCTGAAGATTTTGTGTCGTTGCGAGTTATCGGGCTTTTTTGGTGCAAATAAAAGGCGTTGGACAATGCATGCCAACTCTTCCCCAGTATCCGCATCTGCAACATTACCACCTTCATAATCACCGTCTTCAAAATTTTGTTCATCACTTTCGCCTTCTTCTACAATGTTAATGGATCGCCTATTTGGGTAGTTATTTGAAAGATGGCCCGGTTGATTGCACCGAAAGCACTTTCCAAGATTAGGACGCGCATAAGGGTAATTATTGGTTCGTTGCTGTGCTAGGGTTCTGTTTTGAATGTTAGACCAAATAGGAGTTGAAGTTCCACTTTGATTCTGTGCCGAATTTTGAATTGGCGTGGTACCCTTATTGTTATTATCGTTGTTTGATGTTGTTGCACCCTTTGGAGTAGAATAAGTTTCTTGAATTGGTTGTCGAAAATTACCTTGAGAACGGGCTATGGTCCTATTAATCTGATTTTCCACTTTCATTGCTAAATTGACTACATCCGTCATGGTCCAAACCTCCTGAAGAGCTAGTTGATCTTAAATGACTAATTTTAGGCCTCCTATATATCGAGCAATTAATTGAGCTTCTGTTTCAGACAAGTTAACTTGGGCATTCAATCGATAGAATTCCTTTGTGTGCTCATTTACTGTTCGGTTGTTCTGTCGACAATTCTGATATTGCTGGTACAAAAATTGTTCATAATCTGGGGGAAAAATCGTCTTTGCAATAACCGTTTCATCTTGGGCTAGGTTTGCACACGTTTTTCCTTGTAGTTGACGATTAAATTGAAGCTGTTCCCACCATGCCGAAACTCCACCCTTTAATTTATACGCTAGAAGTTTAACTTGGCTTTGTTCCGATATATTTATATAGTCTAAAAAAT
Organism: Fraxinus anomala; assembly: GCA_903798345.1. Taxonomy (NCBI): domain Eukaryota; kingdom Viridiplantae; phylum Streptophyta; class Magnoliopsida; order Lamiales; family Oleaceae; genus Fraxinus; species Fraxinus anomala. The sequence continues at coordinate 13,686 of CAIGRN010045499.1, forward strand.
TTACGACGATATGGATCCAATACAAAAAAATTTCAAAGTTTAATCGGCCGTCAAAACTTGGCAAGTCCATCTTCATCTTAAATTCTTGAACATTTGTACCCCGATTATTAGTTTCGAATGAATAGTCGAAACCCCGTGGCCTTTTTTGTTGAAAGTCTCTAGCCTTTGGCTGAAAATTAGGACCTTGATGAAAATTAACTCCTCGGTCAACATTGTAACCACTGTCAACATTATAACATCGGTTAAAACTGTGTGGGTCAAAATTAAACTTACGGTCAAAATCAACTCCTTGAAATCAAATTGCGGCTCTGCCTCTCGCATAAAATTTCTCGTCGAAGCTCGCGTCGGCCGTTGAGCTCGTCGTCGCCGCCGATTGGAATCCTTCGTCGGAGGTTGCCTTCATCTCGCCTGTTTCTTCGCTCGTAGAACCGTAGAGGGGTAGCCTCGCGAGGGTCGCGATTCGTGATTGGGTTCGGGCGCCAGGTGACTAGATCATGGATTTCTGGGTTCTGTTGTCGGAGTCGATCATCTGCAAGGGGCCGACGTCCTTTCCCCACACTTAGGTCGACGTGGGGCTGGGGTATAGGGTACGTCTCCCTCCTTGTTGGAACCCCATGATTTCTTACATTCAGGTTAGCATCTTCTTCCTCGTCGTCGGAATCTGAGTTGATATCTCCCTGTACATTTTTCTGCCTGCTCGTCTGTTCTGCCCTGGGTGCATGTTGCTTCTCAATAGTCATCGCAATTAGCATTTGCGTGATATTGTGAAGAGCATCATCCATCCCTTATGGTCATTGTTCAATTTTTTCAAACCTGCGTTCGTTGTCGGTGGTTTGTCTGCCACTCGAACCGTCCTCAGCCATCAGATTGTGGTGAATTCCTTGCTCTAATACCAATTTTGGTGCAAAAGCATTTATGAAATTATTATAGCCCCTGTTTGTTTATCATTAATCTAAAATTCTGTTTGCTATAGTAAGATTCTCCACCACACATTCACCCAATAAAATATTCTACACACAAACCTATAAAGTTATTTTAAATTTCAACCACATTCTCCAAAAAATACTATTCAAAACTCCATTCTCCCAATAATGGGAGACAAACAAGCTCATAATAAGAATTGAAAATCAGAATTATATTGGAATAATCTTGCTTTGTATTGATATATGATTGATTGTTTTGAAAAGTGTACAATACCTCTATATTTATAGGCAAAATTATTCCCTAATCCTATTAATAAAAGGAACCAAAATAAGGAAAGTAAATTCTAAAAGGAAATAAACTAATCCTAATATGAACAAGATTTAAGAATAAACCTATTACATCTAGAAAAAGAAATTAGAAAAGATAATTTAAAAAAGACAAACTCCTAGATAAAGTGAAACTATTAACTTGCGTGTATTCAAACTTAGTTAAGACTCGAGGAAACTCTCTAGCTAACCAATATTTATAGCAGTTAAAGTCTGCAATCAGCTTGCTTTTTCATGGGCTTGCGATTCCTTTCAAAACTCAACGCAATCAATATCTGCTTGATATTGTAAAGGGTTTCATCGATCCATTCGATTTGTTCGAGTTTGTCGAGCCTCCATAACTGCTTGCCACCACGACATTCATTGGCCATTGGACTAAGGTGATTTCCTTACTCTGATACCAATTTGGCGCGGAAGAGTTTATGAATTCTTGTAATAAGAATTGAAATTAAGAACTATATTGGAATAATTTTGCTTTGTATTGATTTATGATTGTGATAAAACAGTATACACTGCCTTTATATTTATAGGCAAAATCATTCCCTAATCCTATTAATCTAAGGAAACTTAATTCTAAAAGGAAATAAATTAAAATCCTAATCTAAAAGAAATAAGACTAAAAAGATAAAACCTATTACAATTATAAAAGAAAACTAGAAAAGATAAATCACAATTGTAATAGAAAACCATTAATTATGATTGTCTACTACATCACAATCCTAGAAGGGTCGTCCAACATTTTCTACATGTGGTCCTTTTGCTCCGAGAACACCATGTGTAGTATCTATACATATTTTTCACCCATAAAGTAGTATTCAAGAGCCGATTTCAAAGAAGAGAATGTAGTTACAAGAGAACTAAAATTGCAAGTCTGCCTCGTTAAAACAAAGAACGAAGAACTCGAAAAAAGCCTTTGATATGCCTTAACAACTCCAAACCCCTTCTCTCCTACATAATTTTTCTCAATATAATCACAGCCCATTCGTAAATACTCTTGATAAAAACCCATCAGAATACATGTCTATGTACCATGTCACAAGCATTCTCTAGATCCACAAAACCCGTTGTCCTTTATTGAAGACATTACTGTCATCTGTTGAATCACATTATGGAATACAATAAAATGACTTTTTTCTTTTGAGGTGGCGTTGAGGCACCATTATGCTTATTGTAAAATATAAAGCCTAATATTCAAGTTCCAGCAGTTGGCTTATTTCCTTCCTTGGCTATTATCACAGGATGTTATTGGCTTTTCTTTAACAAGTCTCCATATTTATTTCTTTACTTATTTAGTGTATTTGGAAAAACCTATGCACGTATGAATCACTTTTTGAGAAGGTGTGCACTTTTAGCGGTGGGATGGCATGCAAAGAGACTATGGATGCTCTAGGAAAGAATAAACATTTTAGTTACCTTTTTTTCTTGTATCAACTTTGAGTTCGTCATCTCTTTACGGTCTTCACCATACTTGTTCTTAGTATCAGTTATTTTATAAATCATTATGGACATAAAATACCTTTTATTTTTATAATTTACAAATTATAGAGATGTGGAACCTAAAAGGAAAATAAATAGGAATTACTAGTTTTAGAATAGAGTTGGACCAGAAATAAAGGTTTTATTCCTTCTAGCATTTGTACAATACTTTTTATCTTCTCATTTGAGATATTATGTGCAATCAATAAGTTTACTACTGAATCTAATGAGTAATGAAAGTCAAAGTCTTAGTTGGTCATTGTTTGTTCCATAATACTATACAATAGAAAGAGAAAAGAAATTATCATTTTCATTTATACCTCTTGTCACTTTTATCTTTTAGTGCTGTCTATAATGATAATGAGGTGTGAATCTAGGTCTGGGCATTTTAACTGGAGACCGAAACCAAATCGGAAGCTCCGGTTCCCAAAAAAATAAATTAGGAATTGGAACGGATAATTGATAACAAACCGTGTTCGGTTTGGTTCTTGGTTTCTAAACTAGAACCGTTGATATTTGAATGGAATTGATTTTTTATTTATAATTCATAGGATGGGTAAAAAAAATACAAAACCTAAAAATCCTAATTTAGGTAGTAATTAGTTTAATTAGAATGTAACCCTAAAAAATTAAGATTGACTCTTACTTTTTTGCCTCTCGTGTTCACATCAGATTGTTTCATTTAAGAAGTTAATACATGTTAATCTTTGCAATTTGGGATTTCTATGAATCAAAAAGTTCAAGCTATGTTGTGGTGTAAGTTAATGAATCAAAGCGTTCATTCTTTTCAATTAGATCTTTTTACTTTCTTGTATTATTTACAAACTTAAGTTATTTTTTAATTTTTGTTAATGCATGTCAATTGAAATTGATATTTTAATAGTTGGGATGGTGTACCTTCTTGGTTATCTTGAGTTTGTGATTCTCTTTTAAAATATAATTTTTTTATTCAAACAGAGCGTGTTCAATATGTGAACTGCAATTTCTCGATACTATATAGCTAAATATCTAATTATTAATTTTGTATGTCAGATTATTTTAAGAGTAGAAGAATTTAAATATTGTTCATAATAAAACTATAGGCTCTAGCATGCCTCACTTATGAATCGTATACGATTTATTAAGAAAACATAGCTTCTTCTCAAATTGTAATTTAATTTTTTATGTTTTAATTTTCTTCTCTTTTCGTGTTTTTTTTTTTTTTCACTATTTTACTTCTTGAAGATTTCTTAACCGAATTTTCTTCCTTGCACAAATATTATCAAGTAGTAGTGTGTTTGGTATATTTATCAAATGTCTATAAAAAAATGTTATAGGTAGAATCGAACATAAATTGGAATTGACAATTGGGGTTTAGATTTGATTCCAATAATTATAAGGACTCGAATGGTTCTATTTACGAAATAACCGAATTATAAAGGGTTTTTTCAGGCATTAAAATACCTAGACTGACCCATCTGACACCCAGTCCTACATTTACATATACTCGGAAAATTATATAGACACGTGCACACAAACAATTACGATCGTGTAGATTGGAACTAACAACAATCTCAATTTCTTTGGCGAAGCTATTTACAAAATGGCCTACTATTTACAATTGTCCTTAAAAGAATAACCATCCACCGATAGTGAATACCAAATGTAAGCAAATAATAATAATAATAATAATAATAATAATAATAATAATAATAATAATAATAATAATAATAATAATAATAATAATCTAAATGGAAGCAAATAAATTATCAAACAAAAAACAAAAGCAAAAAGAAATCCTAATTATGCAATTTTTGCTTCTGGTTGACACCAGTATAAATAAATTCCCCATGAAGCCTTCTCTTCACTTAGCTTATCAAACATCTAGTTGAAAACAGTCACGTTAAACATTGATGTTGAATTTTAGAATTGATAGAAGAAATGAAGAAGAAAGAGATGAATTCTTCCAGAATTATTCATTGAGTTAATGACAGAAAAAAAAAAAGATTACATTTTATAGGCATCATTCTCAACAGTTTTAACTAACTAACTGTTTTTATTCTAACCAACTCTAACTAACTAACTACTAAACTGATTCATTTGACAGCTTAAACAGCTATGACTTCATCTTGGCTGAGCTGCTGTCTTTGCTTGGCTGGAGCTGAATTTTCTGGAGTTGAAGCTGAAGCCACTGCTGTCTTCTATGCTTCGTAAGATCCCCCCTCAAGAGGGGCATGTATGTCAAGAATGCCCATCTTGGAAATGTTTAATTTAAACAATGTGGAACCAAGAGGTTTTGTCAAAACATCTGCTAACTGATGTTGGGTAGGAACATGGATGATCTTAACCAAACCAGCTTGAAGTTTCTCTCGAACAAGATGACAATCTATTTGTATATGTTTGGTTCTTTCATGTTGAACGGGATTAGTAGCAATGGAAAGGGCTGACTTGCTGTCAGTATACATGAGTGCAGGATAATCATGATTGATACCTAAGTCCTGTTGAAGGTAAATCAGCCATTGGACTTCACAGGTTGTAGAGGCGAGTGCCCTGTACTCAGCTTCAGCAGAAGACCTACTGACTGTAGCTTGTTTCTTAGATTTCCACGAAATTAAAGATTCAC
>CAIGRN010045525.1:0-16023 GCA_903798345.1 Fraxinus anomala
TCTCATATGAAAGTTTGGGTTGTGACGCTTATGTGAAGTGCACTGAATCGGATAAGTTTGAGACTAAATCCAATAAATATATATTTGTGGGATATCCAAGAGACAATTGGATATCAATTCTATAATCACGTTGAAAAGAAGATGTTCGTCTCAAAACATGTCATACTCCTAGATAAAGTATTTATTCTAGGAGAGGATATTGTGATCAGAATAAATCTTGAAAGGGTTCAAGAATCGATATATATAGTTGACCAAATAGATGAACCTGAGTCTGATTCCACACCTGCTAAAGGACATACTCTTGATCAGGAAGTAGAAACTTCTAAGGACACGTCAGCTCAGTGTAAATCTTATAGGATTATTCGACCTCCTAGAAAGTACGACTCCATAATTACTAATCAGGCATTACTAATCGAGGATGATGAACCAACTACTTACACAGAAACAAAGTTAAGTGTTGACTTAAAGAGATGACGAGAGGCCATGGAATCCAAGATGAACTTGATGTATCTAGACAATGTTTAGATCCTGATCGACTAGCCTAATGGGATAAAATCCCTAAGTTGTAAATGAGTTTACAAGAAAATGTCAAAATGGATGGAAACATCCTTACATACAAAGCAAGGCTAGTATCAAAATGCTATAAACAAAGACAAGAAGTTGGCTTTGATGAAACCTTTTTAACCTGTAACCATGCTAAAATCCATTTAGATTTTGTTTGCAACAGCTGCATACCATAACTATGAGTTATGGCAAATGGGTGTCAAAACTAAATTCCTTAACAGGAACTTACAAGAGGAAGTGTACATGACACAATCCGAAAATTTTGAATCCAAAGAAGCCAACAAGGTATGCAAGTTCGATGAATCCATATTTGAATTAAGACAAGCCTCTAGAAGCTGGAATCTTCGATTTGATATAAAAGTCAAAATGTTTGATTTTATGAAAAATGAAGAAGAATTGTGTATTTACAAGAAGATAGTGGGAGCATTGTCACATTCTTGATATTATATATATGAGACATATTATAAGAAACGACGTCTCTATATTTCAATTGTTGAAATTATGGTTGTCAAATAATTTCTCCGTGATAGATATGAGAGAAGCAAGTTGATCTATAGAGATAGATCTAAAAGATAACTTAACTCATTCCAATTTATATAGATAAAATCTCGAGAAAATTTTATATGGAGAAAATGAATCGAGAGTTCATGGATACACTGATGCTGACTTCTAGTCAGACTAGAATGATAGCATATCTCAATTAGGATATTGGTTTACTCTTAAGCGGTGTGTTGGAAATGTTCCAAATCGAAAATAATCGTTGATTCAATAATAGAAGTCTTATAAATCATTGTTTTAGAAAGCAACAAAAGTTGTGGTCTAGATCGGGAAGTTCATTAAAGAACTTAGAGTAGTTCCTAACATTGTTGATCACATGCTTCTGCATTGTGATAATAATGGAGTCATCGTACAAGCGAGGAACTAAGGTCTTATCAATTGTCCAAACATGTGTTAAAACGGTATTATCTCATTTGAAAGATAATACAATGAAATGACGTTAAGAAAGAATGAATTCCCACAAATTATTAAATTGCAGATCCACCGACAAAGAGTTGTCGTAGCATAAACATGATCGTCATGTAAACTCTTATGGTATAAGATATATAAGTGATTGAATCTAGTGCAAGTGAGAGTTGAATCTAGTGCAAGTGAGAGTTTGTAAGTGTTATGTCCTAAATCCAATCAACTTTAGATATAAACACTTCTANTGTTTGTAAGTGTTATGCCCTAAGTCCAATTAACTTTGGACATAAGCACTTTTAATATATATAATCGATGCATAATTTTGGCAAGATCTATTATTTAATTGAATTAATAAATTAAATAATAAAATCAATATATTCAAGTATTGGTGATTTGTTAATCACAAGGAGTTGTGATTGTGAGATATAAATTACATATGACTAAATCTTAAATCGTCAATGGTCGTATGTAATAATGAGATACAGATATTGTTATTACGGATAGACCACCACGTGTGACATTTCTTACTTGTGAAGTAAGTTGCTGATCTCACGAACTAAAATGTGGTGACACTTGAATGAATACGTGGATGTTTTGTAATAGAACGAAACATTGGAGACCCATTGGGAGATTCTACATGGATAACTATCTGAGTGTTAGTGGTTAATCTCTAATGTTCGGTAGTGNGTAAGTTGCTGATCTCACGAACTAAAATGTGGTGACACTTGAATGAATACGTGGATGTTTTGTTGTAGAACAAAATATTGGAGACCTGTTGAGGAGATTTCACATGGATAGCTATCTGAGTATCAATGGTTAATATCTAACGTTTGGTAGTGGAATTGATCATTTGACTTGAGGTCATCATAGTGCCTTATATGATGACAGTCATACTTTGGTTATGTTGGATGTTGCTCTGTCAATGGTCGCTAATACGGCATCGTTCGGATATGTCAAGAATCATATGAAGGCTGTGAATGATCAATAGAAGGTTCGTCACTTTTAGAGAGTAAGATATTATAATCTACATTTTCTCTAGTTAAGCTGATAATGAAATCCTTGGCCGATGACCCATAAGTGAAAAATGAATTTTCGACTTACATTGACTTAATAGTGAGATAAAAGAAATTATCGATAAACGAGATTGACACATATCCATATCTCGTAATTGATCGGATCATATTGAAGAAATGATCATAGTTTCACGGTAAACGAATAAATTTGATTTTGTCACACCATGTGACACTTCTCGTCACATGTATTGACCGACACATTGCTATATGTCATTTGGGACGACGAATGTAAATTAGCGATAAATTAAAAGTGATATTTTAATTTATCGATTTAGACTAGATCAAAATAATAATTCACGTCGTTAGGTATTGTGATTAGGAACATAATGGGTCACACACAAAAGAGAACTAGAAGAATGAGATTTACCAATTAATTAATTGACAAGTGTTGGACAATTAATTAATTGTATTGCTTATTAATAGGCTCGAATGAATTAATTTGATTAATTAAATATTGATATTGGATCGGATTAAATTTAAGAGGCGGGCCAAGCCCGCTTGGACTTATATTAATAGGTTACTAGGGTTTGAAAACTGTAAGATATAATTCATTATTCTTACTAGCACAAGAAAAGAAAGCAATAGCCGTCATTTTTATTCTCTGTGTGGATCACCATTGGAGGCTGGACAATTGAACATGTTGGATTGCAGATCGTGATCATTGGAGTTTGAGAATCAGCAAATGAGTTTGCATAATTCATCAAAAGTATAATTCCCACCACAGTTTCTATCTAAACACAAAGCAGATCCGTGGTGAAAATTAAAATTGTATTATTTTCCGCTATACATGATTAATAAAATTCCCAACAGCAACATCGTTGGGGAGAACCTACAGTGTATCTATACAGGCAAATCAAAACAACATTAAATTCAATAATAATAAAAAATACAGATCATTATAATGAGATAAAGATGTAAATCTAACCATTTTGAGCAAAATCTTTCAGGTGAAGAGGAGGCCGGCGTGCAGAAAGATGAAGCCTCCGACGGCGCGAGAAATCTGTAATTGCTCATATAATTTGGTCAGTTGTTATCGCTTTATTTACACGGCAAATGTGAATCAGCAACTTGACTATCCAACTTGTAGAGTCTTTTACTTTTGGCCACTAAACCTTTTGTTGTTCTAACTTTAGTCCCTAAACTAATGAAAATGCTCAATTGACTGACCCAAATTATGATTGTGAAATAGAAATTTAATTCTGCCTTGAAATGCTCCTGTGGAACAAATTGTTAGAAAAAATAAATAAAGATAATTCTTCAATTCCAGCAGCCCAACCCCGATTAGGGTTTGTGTAGCTGAAGACAACGATTTTGTTTGATTTGAGATAATTATAATAATGTGTTCTTAATATGCATGAAAATGGAAATAAGAATATGGCAACGTGTGGGACGGGAAGGACAAAAATTAAAATAATCACATTTTCTGTCATATTTATATATTTCCTTTGTGAATAAATTAGGATTGGGCTTCCCATAGTGTTTGAATATGTTTTGGGTCCGTTTTATCAATCTGGACATTCAAATCGCATGCAAAAATTGGAGATGAATGTTAAATAATTTGACAGTGTTGCTATTAAATTTTGAGTCATGTAAAATTCACGCGTAATTTTAACATTTGCATTGGTGATTCTGATCGCTCGGAGATCCAAATTCTCAATTTTATAGATTGGAGACCCATAATTACTGAAAAATTGAAGAGTCGAGCTCTAAGTTAACCATTACTTAAAAAATTATTATTTTCATTTTTTAAATACATTTTAAACTTAAAATAACGAAATAATAATAATAATAATAATAATAATAATAATAATAATAATAAGAGTTCAAGACAATCATGTTCCCAACGGGACACGAGAAATTTCGTGAATGATGACTGAAAATAGCTGAATGAAAACAGTCTGGATAATTATTGCAAGCATGAAAATTGAATGACATTATACAATTGAATTGTCTAAAACTTATTTGCATAATAATTGTCAATTAAATATATTTGATTGACTTAATTTTCAACCCAAAAAATATTTTTCATAAAAATTTCAGAGAGTGTGAATTGTCTAGAAAATAAAAACTTACCTCCCGTAAAGAGAGCGTTTTCCTCAAAAATGAGAAAAACATGATTACATGACTAACTTTTGAAAAATATTTTTTATGAAAAAATGTCAATAAAACACTCCAAAAGTTTTTACTCGAATGGAAAATGACATTTTCCATGGCAAAAAAAAAAAAAGGCCAATGTGCCATTACCCATTGTTTGACCCCCATTAAATTAAAATTCATTTTTCTCTCTCTTCTTATCAACCACACATTTTTTAATAAAATAATATTACATAAATCAAAAATAATAATAATAATAATTCTTTTTTTACCCACATATTCTTCAAAAAAATTACTATTCCTCTCATTATAATATGGAATAATGAAGCTGCTACACTAATATACAAAGAGGATTGCACACTAAAACAATATACAAGAATTGATTGGGCTGATATGAAGAAATTTTCACAACTTCGATTTTTCTTTGTGGACACTGAATAATGGGACGACTTTACTGTTTGGGAATGTCATACTTTCCATGAACTTCCATTCCATACACATAAAATCAGGAGTCACCGGAGAACAAGTGAGGTTTGACTCACAAACGACCAATAAACTTAGAATATATAAACACTATTCTATCCCAAAGAATTACTTATGACAAGAAGCAAAGCCAAAACACATTTTTCGATAGATCGAAGGTTGAAATGTCAAGGATCCCCATCTACAATCAGGAAATATGATGAAGTTACGAGCACAAATATGGAAAAAGAAAATTATTTAGAGTTTTATACACAAATTATGGTGTATAAAAGAGCTTTTGATAGGTGAGGAAATGTCATACAAGAATCAGGAGACACCTGAAAACTGTGCTGCTTTCATGACAAGCTCTTCAGTGGTTGTGCCAATTATCTCATTTGCACGCTTGAGACCGACACAGAAATACCTTCCAATTGAATCCTGAATAAGTCAAACTACGTGAATAGAAGAAAGAGTTTTTTTACCACAAAGGTCGGACATGAAAATAAACGCCTATGTTTGGCTCATGTTTATAAACACTCAAGTCACTTTCTATCCACACACACAAGTACTACCCAATTATCTACCACTCTTTTCTGTTTATTTATTTTCAAAACTGTTTATAGAAAGTTTCTTTTATCATCCAAGAAATAGACTAATCATGAAAAAGAACTAGTTCTACTACATGTTCAGGACAACCTCTCCCAACATATCTGCAAGTGTTAGGTGGACCCACATAGAAATATGTAACAAATAAACAAGAATTTATTGAAAAGCAAAAGAGGGTGGAAACTGAAGCAGATAGAGTGAATCTCACCCGAGAAACAATGCCTAATTTCTCTAATTTATGGACCGCATCATCAACATCAAAGTTGCAGCGTTCACCAAACTCATCTTGTATTAGATCCTCACATCGATGGTCAAGATCCTATTTACATGATCAGATTGTTGGATAAAATATCATTATCAGTAAATATAGTAAACATGTCAAATTCAAGATCAAGCAAGGAGGCACCAGTTTTGCATACCTCCAGAGTAGCTTTCCCCTGCTCCATTAATATAAAAAATGAAATTATCACCTCCTTTACCTGCACATTTGCAACATTCACTTAAGAACCTGACACTGTATTTTTCAGAAAGACTATAAACTTTCGATAGGTAAATAAAGTTCAAGTGAGATTCAATTCACCGCCAATAAAACAAGTAAAAAAATTGGGAAATATCTAAATATGATACATAAGTTTTCGGGATCACACGAATAAACTAGCCAGAGTTTTAGTTTACATCTTCATGCAGTTATTGCATACATTGACAATAATAAGTTTTTAAGTCATTCAAACTTATTCAATAAAACAGGAAAGGTCAGTTTGATATTTTACCTATTACAAGGTAAATATTTTTTGTTTTTAATTTGAAAACTTACTTCTTGTTGAATTACATCATCGCACAAGTGAAGAAGAGTGCCCTTTCCACTATCTAATTGTTTGTCATACATTGACTTAGTGATCAGGTCAGAATATGTAGCCATGTTCTGCTGAAACCTGGAGGCAATTAAACAAAGCTTCGGTTGGAACCAACAGTTCAGAGGCACTCTAACCAGAAAGCCAGAGAGTATGTCTGGTTAAGAAAACCAGTCTCTACTTTTTTCCTCTGAAAAATAAACTGAAACACATCAAAATCTAGGGGGGAAAAACACTTAACGTGAAGTATGTCTTAGCAATATAACCAATCACTGTGGAGAGAACAGCAAACATGACCCAGAAGTCAGCTTTAGGCATTTCAACTGAACCTACAACAGCTACCTGCAAGATTCCAAAATTGAAGCATGTGACAAAATTGTTTGACAGGAAGGAGGAAATATAATTAATGCATACTACGTAACTGACCAGTCCAACTACAGCAGAGATAAGAAATTTGACCCAGTCCATAGGAGTTAAACTGGGATTTTTTTTCTCTGGCTATATATAGAAAATAAAGTGATTAAAGAATGTGTTAGTACCATAGCAAATTCAAACTTATGTAAGGAATATAATTAGAGTAATGCTAAAGAAAAATAAAAAGTTTAAAGGAATAGGCAAGTACTAGCACATAGGGAACCAACAACAAAGGAGAGAGGTTGTAGAAGAAAAAGAGACAAGCTTAAAAAATCTCACAAGGACAATTTCCATATCAGCCATCGGGATGTTTTTGAAATGCTTCACATATATCCCACGTTCTGCTTTTGTTTGGGAACTTGCTCGCCTGCATAGCAATGGAGAAAAGCTAAGAAGTTAAAGGAGCAATAATAAGACTAGGAGTTTAAGCCAATGTCAGCACTTGTGCTAACTACTAGTATTACAAAATGAACATCTGTTTATATCAAATAAACAGTCGCAATAAAAAATTCAAGTGAAAAGAATAAAAGAAATTGGAATGGATACCTGTAAACAACAATTATCCTATCAAAGGTAGGTTCTTGAATAGTGATTTTGCTCAGCAGATTGCTTAGACTGAATCAATAAAAAATAAAAACAATTAAAATGAAAATACTTGTCAGGAACTTGGCACAAGCAACACTTACAAGTGCCAATTCTACGTTGTTCATAAGGGTTTGGATTGGTCACGCATTTTAAAATTATCTCAGCATATAGACATTACCACGCATGACTGGTATCTGAGTTATATGAAATTCCCTTCTACATGCTCATCCATGAAGCAGAAATTAATGCTTGTGGTCAGATAATCTAGACATTGTGGGAACACAATAATTACACACCTAGTGCATCCATTAGATTTTGCACAAACTTAGAGCAAGTCCAGTTATATAGAGTAATCTGTGCTAACAAAATAAGATCTCCAAATTGGAATATATTAATAAAAGTAATTTTTGAGAAATCTAGAACTTTTAGACAGGTTTCAATAAATTATCAAACATTCTACGTATGATTCTGGATTGTTTAGTTATTATGCAAATCCAGTAGTGCATTTCAGAATTTAATAAGGAAAGGGGATCTCTTCCAATTTATTCCAACCCCAAGCAAGTGACACAAGAATAAAAATGAAAATCATTAGAATCATGATTTAAAACCTTGGTTTCATTTTCTCAAGACGAACTCGTTCAGCATATAATCCATCTTCCTCAGCCTCATCATTGATTTCATCGTCTTTTTTTGGATCCTTTTTACGCAGTGAACTTGATCTCCTAGACAATACCCTTTCTAACCTGCAAGTAATAAAAAGACCTATACTTAGAAACTGCACCATAGGTGTGCATGGAAAGATGGCAAAGATGGATTTACATGCCAAAAAAGAGGCCAGAAAGAGAAAATCATAAATATGGAACTACATTTTGATATTGACTACCCTGGACTTAAGCAATTCAAATTATTATAATAAAAAAAGTCGCTACCTGGTCTTTCTCAAAATCCATGCCCACAAACGTGAAATGATCACATCCACTTTCTCCAGGAAAAAGTAATCAGTTGTCTTATCAATTCCAATCCCACGTCGAAAGATAACATACTAGAGAAAAAAGAAAAAAAAAAGGAAAATCAAACTCAAACTGATCATTTACCATGAGAACCAAAACAACTCTTGAGCTACCACTAGTTTGAGGAAAAAAATTACTGATGTACGATTAACACGCAGAAGGTAAATTAATGACAGATGGCAAAGTGATCAGTATATCGTTACATCATATTCTATTCCAGAAGTTCATTCAATCCAACTGTGAATATTAATAACTACTCCAATACGCACCCCCTCCCCCCCACCAACAGAAAACAGACGTAACATTGACTAACCCAAATGGAGTTAAGTTTCAAATTTCAAAATTACAGTTCGTCAATTTTGTAGATAAATTAAAATTATAATCATCAATTAGAAAATGTTTGTTCTTCAATTGTGAATATATTGGTTCAAATAATTCCAAATAAAATCGCCAGTCTTCCAGTCTGCAATAGAGAAAATTAGGCATTAGTGTCTCAAAACATATACGTGAATTCACCTTCCATGGCAGATTTTTGAATTTTAGTGGCTCATCCTCACATTACAATCTGCAAGACTTGATATAGGCATTTGCCTACAGAGATATGATCTTTGGAAACTATTGTAACGATTCTAAGAGCATATCCCTGTGCTAGTTTGTTTTCATATCTCCAGAGTGATAAATTGATCTAGTAATCATCTGATCAGACCAGAAATATCTTAGAACATCTGTAGCTAGAGTAAAAAGCATAAAATGTCTGTGAATTTACTTAATCAAGACGTATTTCTCGTTGCGGAAGCCAAGGAGAAACGTGGCCTTAGTTTCAAATATTAACTGGAAAGAAACAGTCTGACTAGATAAAGATTCTCCATAAGCCCTACGATTAAAGTTTTATGGTTAAAAACATGCTTAACGAAATGCTCTTGCTGGAAAAAAAAAAAAAGAAGGTAAATTCTACGGGAAATATATAGTCAGGTGACGACTTGTCTAAGATTTCTAACTGTCCAGGTTGTGGGTCCTCCAAAATGTGCTAATAAAAAAAAAAATGTTTGACCAACTTCTAAGCTGGAAAAAGCTTTACCAAAAATACTCTAAATAGTGAGTGGAGAAAAGCAAGAAAGTAAGCACAGGAGACTTGACACTTAAGGTGACAGTATGGGTTTCAATTCTCGATAAACTATTTCAGGAAGAAAGAGAAGTACAAAACCAAGTTTATCCTCAAAAAAAAAAAAAAAAAAAAAAAAAAAAAAAAAAATCTAGTGCACGTCGAAATGAAAGTTAATTTGGAAGTAGGAAATAATAAAAAGCCAGTTCCAGGGTCTTTGGACTATACAGTTCTCTAATGCTACAAATGGATCGCTTAAAAATGGGAATTTCAGCTAAGCTGACTGTTGTAGTGAACACAAGGGCATCTCATAAGTCATTGCTCTTCTGGTTGCACCAGAATCTGATAGGTAAGCACTTATATTGTTGTTATATGTCATTTTTAGTTCCTTTTCCCATCACATAAGGTTTTTCAAGAGCACTGGTCCAGATTAACTCAACTTTATTACCCAAGGCAGACCAGAAGTTGAAAACCAATAATTGTCATGGAGAGATAAAATAGGATGGATTCTATATAAAATGAGGATTTGTCACTCTATTAACACGAGTTGACGTAGGAGGAGAATTTGGAATGTTTATGGAAGTTGAAGAAACTGTTTGGGTAGAAATGACCAAAATATGTAGACACCTACAGTGGATATAATTTCCCACGGTGATGCACAATAAAAGTCATGTCATGAAGTCAACTACAAAGTTCTTATGTTCAAAATTTACACCTAATAATATGCACTCAACAATTGCACAGAGAGAGTGAGGGGGAGAGGGAGAAGGAGAAGGAGAGCAATAAAGAGCAATACCTTGTCAGCAAAGTCTGGAAGGTTTTCACGAGGATGCTCCTCAAAATATCTCTTCAGAAGCTTCTTATCAAGCTACATTCAGAAGAAGTAGAAACGTGAACAGCATGGAGATGCTATGTAATGAACAGAGATAAGATACTAAGTATGCCAAATAGATGTATCTCTGACAATCAACAACAGTAATGTGACTAACGTCTGAATCAATCACATATGTACATCAGCATACCTTAGATTCATCAACTGTAATGGGAAGATTGAGAAGATATTGCCCTGAATGTGCAATTTCAATCTCTTCATCAGTGGCTACCTTGAAATTGCTCTTTTCCATCACCTGCACAATAAGATAAAAATGAATTCAAAATGAAATACAAATAAAAAAGGAAGATCTGAAGAGCCATAACATACACTCATTTCCCCCTTCGCCCTCCACCCAAGAAAATGGGCAGCATATTGCTAACTTGATTGACGATGTATTTGTGGATAGCAGACATAAAAGTAATCGTAGACATAAAAAAACACCTAACTAATCATCGATGTTACACAAACATCTATTTGTGCACTGTGTATAAGCACAATTTTTTTGGAAACACTTTGTTAATTAAGTTTCTGCGTTTCTGAATAGCAAACAGAGTCTCAACACAAAAATAAGCAAAACTGTGGGCATCTGTCATGTTACGAGTCTCTTCCTTCTTGTGTATTGCATTCTACCTGAAACAAGTACATCAAAAAATTCTGTTCAAGAATGTCAACTTCATCTGGAGAAAAGTTCTGCTGCTCCAATTTCTGCGCCCCATACACAGGATCAAAGAGGGAGTACAATTGCTGCATGCACATAAACATAATTACTGAAGAATTAAAAAGAGGGAGGGAAAATCAGCTTTCTCCTAGAAGGAATTTAGATTTCCATCCAATGAATCGGGAAACTTTACCATGAGATCCTCAAATTGTAAAAGATACCAAGCTCGAATTGTGTACTCAACTCTCTTGCAGAGTTTCAGAAATTCAGTGCGATCAGAAGTATGCTCTGCAGAACAGCGAAAACGGTGCACTCAAAACAAAGACAGCGCCACCAAGTTCGTGCCAAAATGCAAAAAAATCCTAGCAATTATTTACTCTTTCTCTCTCTCTGTCTTGCTTAATTGACTTCAATTCTATTTTATTAGTTGAAATAGGAAAAGAAACATTCCCCTGATATTGTTCTATCCTAATTTTCTTTTTCCCTGAATCACGAGTAATTAGAATTAAGCAAGATTTTCAAATTAAAGGTGAATTAACAAGTCCCCATTATAATTAAGAAAAGCAAAAACTTTAGAAATGAGAAGCAAATGGTGCAGCAGCGACCCACATATTCAAATTCGAAAAACTAGAAATTACATGTGACAAATCAAAAGAGCGACATAGAATATGAAATAAAATAAATTACCGATGAGGTTGGCTAGGTGCACGGTGAGCTTAGGCTTGAGAATTGGAATGACAGATTCTGGCTCTAATCGGATCACCTCTTTCTTATTATTATTTCTTGTCTCCGCCATTTTTTCCCTCTTTCTGTCTATGAAGCTCTTGTTATTTATTTACCTGAATGCATCCACAAAGTGAAGATGGAAAGATTTGGGAATTAAGGGTTTTGAAATCTTGAATTGAATGATTAAAAGAGCGAACGAGGTGCGAGTAAGATTATTCTAATATAAATAGACAATAAAAGGCATAAACCATTACATTCTCGGAACTCCCAAATTTCACCTGTTTTTCATTTCATCCGCACATTTTTATCTTAACTACACCTCACTCGCTCTGTCTTTACAACCGGTACTTCCATTCAATTTAGGGAAAATTGCAACAGCCGTCCCAAATCTTGCAGACTTTTTGCTAATATTTAATTTATATCAGCTACAGTCTCAAACCTTTCAAAAATATGTAACAGATTTCTTTTCATCCATTTGACCATTAATTGACTAAGAATAGTAAATTTTGACTAATTTTGATAAAATTAAAAGGGACGAACTCATTAAATAAATAAAAAAATAAACAAAAAACACTTCTCTTTCCAGACAATACTATCGGCATATTGTCGACACCACCAGTACCATGAGGCGCATCTGTGCCGGCACCACCACCTCCTTATCTTCTTCCCCAATTCCACTCACACCAATTTCCCTCAAAACCCCACCACCACAATCAAACCAAAACAAAACACCTACATCCACAATTTTCTCTACTATTTCAAGCATAATCATCCATTTGTCCTCAAAATGTCAGTATTTGTAGCCAACGGGTTGTATTTGTAGCCGTGGGGGCACTAGTGCTATAGCTGAAGTGCTTAAATCCTTGAATCCCAAAACCCAATTTCTTTTTGTTGGGACCCCCAAAAGTATGGAGGCTAAGGCTGTGCTATTTTTCCGGCTACCCTTTTACTGCCGTCCCTTTAGCTCCTTCGGCTACCCAATTTTCCTTATTTGCTGATAAAATTTTTGTGGCTTTTGATTCGATTGTGAAGTCTTTTCTGCAGAGGAGTAAGTGTGTGGTGTGTGGAAATCCAGTGAGGTCATTAATGAAGCTGGTGTCTAAGACGGTGGCCAGACATCATTTTTTCCCAAATGTTGCAAAAGAAGGGTTGGGGAGGCGCTCGTTAGGTGACCAGACAATCAATTTTTTTATCGATACCAAATAATCAATTTTGCACTGTTGAATTCATGTTATCAGATGCTAAACGAGTGTGAGGATTTGTTTATTATTTGGCAGGCAGGTGTAGATGGTGGCTATGGCGATGGAAGACGGTGTCGGGAATGGCTTTGGTTTGGGGGGAAATTGGTGAGAGTGGGGTTGGGGAAAGAGATAAGGGTGGTGGTGTCGGAAGTGTGCCGGCAGTGTTGCCTTGGAAGAAAGGTGTTTTTATTTTTTATTTTTCTTTTATTTATTTATTTGATGAGAAAATTATAGAGTTATCATTTTGTCCCTTTTAATTTTATCAAAATTGGTCAAAATATATTATTTTTTGTCAACTAACGGTCAAATCGTCCATTTAGACCTTTGCTGCATATTTCTGAAAGGATTGTGACTGTGGCTGGCACAAATTAAATGTTAGGGTAAAATCTGCAAAAATGTGGAAGGTTTGGGACCGTTGCTGTAATTTTCTCAAATTTTAGTGATTAAATTGGGATTTTGTTGAAAACTTCAACGACCATGGATGAAATATGATTTTATAATTTGGCAAAAGCCACACAATTTTTATCAGCAAATAAGTAAAATTGGATAGCCGAAAGGCCAAAGGAAAGCGGTAAAAGGGTAGCCGGAAAATAGCACAGCCTTGGCCTCCATACTTTTGGGGGTCCCAACAAAGAGAAATTGGGTTTTGGGATTCAAGAATTTGAGCGCTTCAGCTATAGTCATCGGCTGCAAATACAACCCGTCGACTATAGATACTGACATTTTGAGGATGAATGAATGATTATGCTTGAAATAGTGGAGAAAATTGTGGATTTGGGTGTTTTGTTTTGATTTGATTGTGGTGGTGGTGGTGGCGGCGGCGGCGTTTTGGGGAAAATTGGTTAGAGTGGGGTTGGGGAATGATATAGGGGGTGGTGGTATCGGTACAAAGGTGGTGTTGGTGGTGCCGACAATATGCCGGCAGTGTTGTCTGGGAAGAGAGATCTTTTTTATTTTTTATTTTTATTTATTTAATGAGAAAATTGTATAGGTACCATTTTGTCCCTTTTAATTTTGTTAAAATTGGTCAAAGTCTACTATTTTTTGTCAACTAACAGTTAAATGGGTGGAAACCGTCCATTTGGATCTCTGCTGCATATTTTTGAAAGGTTTGTGACTGTGATGGGTACAAATTAAAGGTTATGGTAAAGTTTGTAAAAATATGAAAGGTTTGGGACCACTACTGCAATTTTTCCTTAAAATTTTAGTTTATCTAATTAGGATAAATCAACTTCAATTTAATTTCAAATTTAACCATTCCATTCAGACCCACCCCATCCCATCTTGCTCAAGAACAATTAAGTCACTAAATTTTAATTTATCTACGTAAATAAATAAAAAAATTCAATTTAATTTCGAATTTTACCACTCTTGGCACATTTTTCTCGAAGGGAAACATAATCCATATCCCAAATCTTTTTTTTTTTTTTACCTCCCAATAATTGTGAATAGACAATGCTTGTTGCTAACTCTAATTTTATCACGTGTCATCCTTTAAATTGACGAAATTGCTTAGTCGACAACCATATCATTTACATGTAACATAAAAATAATTAAAATGAGAGAGGTAAATTGGAATATTTAAATCCCTGCCTCCTCCGCTCATTGCCAAATTTGATTTTTCACACGTCATCTTTCAAAATCGTGAAATTGCTTAGTCAAAAGCTATATTGTAAATGATCTTTCAAGTACACTAGACACAAAAAATAAAATAAAAATAAAAAGTAAAATAAAAATGATGACAGTGCCAACTTTGATTTTTCACATGTCATTTTTTTATTTGGTTAGTTTCCAGACATTTGATTCTTTGCTTATTTGATGGGCAATTTTATTTATACTTTAAATTTATCTATTAAGATTTAAACTTGCTGGGAGATTCAAATTTTTGGGCAAAAAATGAATTTTAAAACTAGGAAAATCAGCGTGTTCCATGCGGCGAGGAAGGGGAGGTAAGTTCTCTCTTTTCTATTGAAATTTGAAATGGGTTATTAGTAGTATAATTTGAAATTGATTTCTTCCTATAAATATAATTGCTTATTGATAGTGTAATTGTTTTTTCGAGTTCTCTAGATATTATGCAATGTTCATTAATTTCTTATATAAGTTACTAATAATAATAAGTTATTCCATGATGGAGCATGCTTTTGATCCTAGATTAAAAGAACATCTTGAAAAGTAATATCTAACTGTAATTTTAGGTGTACGAAGAAAATATTACAAGGCCAAGATGATCAACACAAACAGTATTGCACCAATCATACTTATGAAAATTGATTATGCCCAAAGAATAATATGATATTGTAGCACAGCTTTAGGGTGTCGATTCCACATGGAGATAGTTGAAATGCTTAAGGAATCCGAAGGATGATTGTTCTTTTGAATGTGTAGTAAAATTTATTGTTTGAGTATGATTAAAATCAATGTTTGGGATAGTGAAATATTGAAATTCCCTTAATTGTATTGGATCAATCACATCAATAATTCATTCTATTTATTCAATTAGAGATGCTTTACCTAACTCTCTAATCGGAAGNTGTAGTAAAATTTATTGTTTGAGTATGATTAAAATCAATGTTTGGGATAGTGAAATATTGAAATTCCCTTAATTGTATTGGATCAATCACATCAATAATTCATTCTATTTATTCAATTAGAGATGCTTTACCTAACTCTCTAATCGGAAGATATAACATTAAAAATCAATTTAATTTAATTGTAATTCTAGAATCTAGATTCGAAAAACAATCATATACACCTAACATAAAGCAGTAATCAATTCACCAATAAAATAAATGAAATT
>CAIGRN010045527.1:0-17918 GCA_903798345.1 Fraxinus anomala
ATTATGATGAATTGAGTTTGGCTTGTAGCCACATTATCTTCTTCCCTCCTTCTTCACGGCCTCTTGCTCCCTTTTTTCTTCCCCTGTCTTCCTGCTTCTACTTCTACTTCCCATTGATCCTGCATCAAAGTAGTATCAGAACCAAACCTGGATTCCATCTATTGCAATACATGACCCACACATCCAACACCGTCAGCTTCCCCTAACTCACCATAAAACCAGAGCACCACCGCTGCAAACCCGTACCTGCCTACTCGAAACCACCCAAAATTCCCTCAAATCCTTCACCGAAATCAACCCCAACATCATATTCTTCAAACTCCAAACCCGATAAACTGCCATAACCCATCATCACCGATTGCCTACAGTACCACAGCCGGTGTTCCATCTCCGCCACGTCTGCAACTCTCCAACACCCAAATTTCCTCAAAATCCGACCCCCACTCAACCGCCTTTTCTCTGCAACACCCCACCCCACGTCTTCATCCAAACCACCCACTTACAAAACTGCCCACTACCACACCCTCAACAATTAACCGTTTCCCACAACCCAATTCAACATTCAGTCCCCACAGACACCACCCACAGCCTTCAGCACCTAATTCCGCCGCCACAGACGCCGAACAGAAAAAAAAATCCAAAAAGTCAGAACTCCCCAAAACGTGAACCCCGTTCGCAGCCGCGCCTCCCGCTCTCTCGCCGCCCATTGAGCCCCACCGGGCAGCGCCGCCTCTTCGACTGCAGTCACCTACGGATGAAGCGGCGAACAGACAACAGTCACAGTACCGGCAGAGACGACGAGCAGACTAGCTTCCAGATTTTGGGCCTCAATTGTGGTCCATCTTTAGTTTTTAAATTAGGGTTAGCTTGATTCGTGGGCTCGATTTTGGGCCTTAATTTTTGTAATTTGCTTTTCGTTTTGGGCTTGGTTTTGGTCCTATTTTTGTAATTTTCTTTTAGTTTAAAAAAAAAGGAGTGAAAAAAGAAAATAGTGTGGAAAAAATATATATAGTGCAAAAAAAAAAAAGGGAGAAAAAAAGAGTGAAAAAATATATATATAAAAAGAAGGGAGTATTTTCTAACGTTGATTGTAGTGAATTTTTGTTGTTTGACAGTCGCTCAAACGATTCAGTTGCCGCCTTGCCATCGTAGTAGTGCCAAATGGAAAATTATGATTGGGGCATTGTTGGACTCTTTTAAGTCTTGTGAGGTAACAATTTTATTGTATTGAATATGTACTTTTATTTTAGTGAATTGGCTTGTCAATTTTAAAATATATAAAAAAAAAATATATGTTATGGCATGAATACCAAAAGTTAGGAGTCCACTTGTTAACAAATGGAAGGAAACTTGTTCAATCTTCATTACCTTTTAATGAGCTCCTATAATTACTTGAATATACTGAGTATTTGCTTTTCCAAGTGGACCAATTGCCTGCTGTTTCCATACTCACATCTATTAATACACTTAGCACATCATTGGTCTCAAATAAACTATTAAGATATCTTGATTTTGCTATACAAGTAGCAGTTGTTTCTTGCCTTGGTGAAATATTCCGCATCACAGCACTCGATCCCCATTTCTGTGATGAAATAATGCAAGACATTTTTCCCTCGATTATATCATCATTTGCATTTCTCACGAGCACATCCATTAGTTTGTATGCAACGACCATTAGGATACTAGATACTATAGCTAATGCGAAATATTGTTTCATCATGTTGGACCTGGATTGTGAATGTATGATAATTGACATGTTCCAATATTTTCTTGTTTCTTTAAACAAAAATCATTTAGGGAATGTCTTCACATCCATAGAGACTATTATAACCCTTACACTGGAAGAAATTGACAATATCTTGCTAGACCTGATTACCCTTCTTTTGGATTGTGTTCAAAATAAATATAAGGAGGCTTTTCCTACTGCATTTAGTGTAGTGGAAAGACTTTTTGAGAAGTGTGCTGAAACTATCAAACCTTACTTATCACAAACTATAAAATCTTTAGGGGTTTGTTTAGATGATTATAGTTCAGTTCTTTCCTCCATTTTTACAAAAGTTGAGGGTTGTCAACAGTGTGTCGTGTCCCCTACTGTGCCCATATCTACAGCCGCTGCACCTAACATTGACATAATAGAGAAAGTACCTAAAGCAGTGTCATCGAAGTCGGGCATTTCGGATGTCTTAGATCTCGTACCTACTATGTTGCCTGACTTTCATGTGGAATTCGTTTTCATTCTTCCTCAATTACATGAAATTCCACAGGTGGCCACATTGTTCTCTATGGCCATTACTCGGTTGCACACTCTTCCTATTGACATTAGGAGGTTACCCACTAATTATCGACATGCTGTGTCAGCTTACCAATCTGTTGATAACGTTCCTAAATTTCATAACAAGTTAAAATGTCAAATCATCTCCAATCACGAAATTTTTTAACTTACTTTTGACGTGCAATATAAGTTAGGGTATTCTTATGATCATTACTATACTTTATCGCGTCTCTTTTATCCGATTTTCCAAAAATGTGAAGAAAATGTTTTTGGATCACTCATATAAAGATTTCATTTTTGACCGGCCATTTCACTTAAATGAAAGTTATCTTTTCAATGCAAAAGAATTGTTTCCTAATCGAGGCATATTCGAGCCTTCGATGTTGCAATCATTTGTTTCTACAGGCCAGTCTCCAGTGCTGGCTTTTTGTGCTCCTCATCATGCACAACCACGTGAAGATTTTGGAGACGAGTTGCACAAGTTTTTACTATTTGGAGTTCAGTATCGGTATGTGATTAGAAAGAGAGATCGTCCTCCTTGGTTAGATCATATTCTTGGGGCTATGCTGCAACTATCTTTGTTATCATTTGTGAAATTTCGATATTTGGTTCGTTAGAAAGATCGTCCTCCGTGGCATGACTTGAAACATTTTGAGTATTGATTGATCACAGCCTTTTATGACTTATCCACTCGACAGGGTCGAGTTTTCTCCCACCCCGGGAGAGTTGATGCGGACATCAGATTTATTTATTTTATTGTTATTGGATTCTATTAATTATGTCTTCATTTTATTGGGTTTGTCGTAGCGGGCTGGCCCAAGGCCCTTTTTATGCATTAGGTTTTCTCGTTTTCCTCTATTTATATGAATTGTATTGAACATTGAAGGTAGACAATGATTATGATGAATTGAGTTTGGCTTGCATCATCCAACTTACAAACCTTTTCCTACCGTCTAAAGAACAAAGGGTGCAAGCAAGGATGCATAATTTCACAAGCACAGTCTGAAAGAATTCATCTAAAATTTTGTAAGTTGAAAGCCAGCCTTTACACAAAATAACGAGAATGTGGACAGGCAATTGAGAAGAGTTAGTTTGTGATTTAATAAGCCCCCTTTCTCAGTCATATTTAAATAATACAGAATGTACCTCTTTATTTGGATACACTCACCCTTAAGAATGTATATATAACCCAATTCCGGTCTGGTCCAATAAAACAAATACAGATAAACTACAAATATTAAGCACGACAAATGTTGGAAAACTAATTCTGGAAGTACAATCCTAGAATAAAGAAAACTAACAAATTTAACTACAGCAAAAATTAAAAAATTTAACAAACATAAAAAACCTAAATTTCTGGTAAATGATAAAGACGTGCATTTCACCCTTAAATGATGTAATTTTATATATGTCACAAAGGCTTTGCCAAAAGGTTGTTTTTGCTTGAAAATATGACGTCATTTGCCCAAATATTGATCAAGACCGGGTCATATAAGTTTTGGGCCTTAGAATTATCCATAAGGGCCACGAATTCCCACTTTTTGCAGGCTGCATC
Source organism: Fraxinus anomala (assembly GCA_903798345.1). Classification (NCBI taxonomy): domain Eukaryota; kingdom Viridiplantae; phylum Streptophyta; class Magnoliopsida; order Lamiales; family Oleaceae; genus Fraxinus; species Fraxinus anomala. The sequence continues at coordinate 3,828 of CAIGRN010045527.1, forward strand.
AATTTGCCTTAAATTTATGACTACCACACCACCTTTTTCAGTAATTCAGTCAAACAAAAAGTTGTGGAGGTTTTCCTAAATGCTGCCTCTCAAACCCTAGCACAGCTCTGCTTGATGATGCAATATTAGTAGGCCAGAATTTCTCTTACTAACTCAGCTCTCTTTCCTACTTTGACACTCTTTCATCAGACGACTACCATAACATGTTAATACGAAATAAAATTGATTATTGAGCTATTTTGCCAGTTCTAATATTAGTATCACAATTTCAAAACATCAGCTTCAGAAAATTACGTGGAGCAGTAGAAATTTGAAGATCTCATCCAACAAGCTTAGGAATAACTTAGAAGGACCATAACCTTATAAACAATGAATTCTTATTCAACTTATCTACAGAATTGTGCACCATAAATGTATATCAAAATTAATAGCTAAGCCTCAGTGAATGGTTTCAAGTAAAGTACCATGGAAGGAAGCGCATCATGATATCACCATCTCCAGTTGCACCACAGGCTCCAACTTCACCGTCAGCATATGCAGATGATCCAGCAATAGGTCCATCGCCAACCCTGCAAGTCAAAAGTTTTCTAATTCAGAAAACAAGCAATGGTTTAAAAACCTAAGGTGGCTGGTTTAGGACATTATAAAAGTTTATTCACGTTGATGCAGCATTAAGAAATAGGTCTTTTGAGTTCAGTAACAGCTAACATCAGTAGGTATACACAAGTACATAACAACTTCACTTCATCCATTATATCTTAATCCCTAATGTTTGACATCATCATTGTTTCAAAATGTATCAGAGCTGTTCAATATAATTTCACTATCTTCCTCATCAGTACCATACCAACAGTGTCTTACACATTGGTGAAAACAACACAGAAGATAAAACTATCATGTGGTTTAACACTTGTTAGTAACTCTGTTAATGTCATTACCTGCCCGGGATTTTAAAAGTGGCACCATTAGTTGATGTACCCACAGCAATATGTCCCATCTGGAAAAGAAAAATAAATAAAAGATTATACCCAATCCAAATTATACAAACTAATGAAAAGGAAATTGGAGGAAAATGAACAGCTTACTTTGTCAATGACAGCCATGGATATTGTGTCGTGGTTGTGGAGATTAATGTGACAAGACCCTAATTTACCACACTCCAACCAATTGGAATTTGTGCATATGTTCTCGCCAAGGTTTACAGCATTCGTTGCATGGTAAGGACCACAATCATCAACAGGCACAACATTTTTCCTAAAGTTAGGCTGACACTTGTTTTCTTTCCATTTGATCCATTTATCTATCGATTCTTCAGAGCTTAGGTTTGTGGGCCCCGGAAGACCCATTGAAATGGCAAAGACAGATGCTTGCTCGCCAACAAGCATAGTGTGTTTAGTATGCTGCATTACTAGTCTTGCAGCTTTGATTCCATCACTCACGTACCTCATTGCAGCAACAGCACCAACCTCCATTGTCACCTATACATGTCTTAGCATATGGAAAGTAGATATCGTTTAGTGGCATGTTTGGCATGTTGACACTATTGGACAGAATTAAAGAAGAAAAAGAAGTTTAAATTTTATGCATTATCCTGTGCAGTGCCATCGAGTGACAAACATATCACAAATGCTTGACTTTTGTACCCTTGCCCAAATCGAATACAAGGAATGTGAAATTATCATATACCCCATTCATTATCATGGCATCCATTGTGGTTTCTCCATTTTCATCTGGACTTCCACCAGGACCAACTGTTCAAGAAAGTAAACCTTATAAGTATACCTTGTAATCAATGGTGTAAAAACTATATAACAAATCCCATAAGGACTGAATTATAGGATAATCCAACAAACCATCCACACTGATTATATGCAGCAAAACCAAGCATTCCTGTTTCATTAATGCTTGTCAGTACCGGGGTTAGATCTATCTCGGATAAAGGATGTATAAAACCACAACCCTGCTATGGTGAAAGTTCTTCTAACTTCTAATTTGTACCATTTTATTCATTATAATGTTTGATCATCAGTTCAGCACATGTACTACAGGAGACTCAACGAAATGGGCAATTTTTGGTGCAGTATCATCCACATAATTTTCTTTCAGTTCTCTGGAAAAGGCGAAGACTGCCCATTATTTACAGCCACTACAGATATTGTACCCTTGCGTTGCTAACCCTCTCATTTTGGGTAAAAGAAAAAGAAAAAGAAAGTTCTCAAATTTATAAAATAATGGAACAAGCGGATTATCACATATTGTCTGATAGCACCAAACTTGATCTCTCATTGAATCTTATCAGCAAAGTTAAAGAGAGGAGTTCGTCAACCAAAGGTTTCAACCAATTTTCCGTGTCTCTATGATTCATAAAACAGAATCAAGAATACTTCTCCATATATAAAAAAAATAGTATAGCAGGAGTAGGCTACTTCAGATTACACTACTAACAGGTTTTCAGGGATTTGAAAATATGTAATCTTCTAGATCATTAAAATTTTGGTATTATATGACCAATAGCATAAAGTGCATTGTGATACTAACTTAAAAAGTTCACCTTTTTATGATTAATTTTTCATTTCAACAATTTTGGCCCATAACTGCCAAAGCAAAGGAAGATATTAAAGAGAATATTCTGGACAAGAGCTTAGCACTCCAGATTACCAGTAAACCAAATTTCAGAAAGGCTCAATCAATATGTGATCTGTGGGGCTTAGCTATTTCAGGTAACTCTGCACACGGCTGAAATTCAGTTTCAGATGAATGTCATTGTCAGCAGTAATCTTTTTTCTCATGCAAACAAAAACTAACATCCACAAACAAAATAGCAATAGAGAGTTATATCCATCTTCTTTTTTTTTTCTTTGAGAACTTCAATGAAATAATAGCATTCATCCTAAACAAAATGATTGTCCAAGTACCCTGATTTTACAAGACAAAGCTGCGAGACAGTTGGTGATTTGGTCGTGCATTAGATAAACAACTTACATTGCTTTTTAAAACAACAAAATACAACTTATAGAGTTTATACATATGATAGATTTATATGTTTGTGCATGTGAGTATAAATTTTTATATGCATGCATATGGAATCTTTGTTGTTGAAGTTGAAACCATTTAAATTGAGTCAAATCGATCAAAAAATCCATTTCATGTGATAAATATATTGTTGAAAACAAGACCTACACATGAAGGGATGATGTGTTGAAGATGACATTTAAAATGATATACACGCGGTCTTCTCTAAGAAGCTAACAGTTTAAGCTTTTAAATGAAGTTCTTCAACACATAGTCCAAACATTGTTTTCTTATTTCATCAAAAAAGCATTTCATAACAGATTCCAACCTGTACCATCACATCTTAATTCCTCACAAGCAGAACAACCTTCCACAACTGCATCCATGGCTGAAAGCCCGCTATCGACAGTTCTCCATGCTGCTCTAACAGCTTCCAAGAAGGGCCAGGTACTCACAACTAAAGGGTATTTCCCTGGACTCTTAACCTCTTCTCCAAATGCCTATTTGGAACATATAAACCGGAGCATCAATAGAGTTGAATGAAATGCAACAAAATATAATAACATATAATTAATGTCAATCTTTCTATAATATATAAAATATCAATACTTTTATATTGAGAGGGAGAATCCTATGGTAACATGTTCCCTCGATAAATAAGGTCAAATATATTATTAGCAATAAAATCTTCCCCCACCAAAATCTCCCTTTATTTAGTTTTGTTAAACCAAGCTTTGGCCTCAAGTTATTTTACAAGCAAAACTAGATAGTTGTCAACATCTTCTATCATTGCTTACTTCTCTTCATACCAACCTTCTGGATTTCTTTGTCATTCCCATTGAACATCAATCTCCCAAACTCTACTTGAACTTTCTAATCTATTCTCTCGTACAGTTTGAGATAATATTGAGTGCATTCCGCTCGAATAGTAGCTAGTAGAATTTTGATTCGAATAGAACATAAAAGGCACTATATTTAGCATTTGGTTAAAATGAAAACCCCAACCATGAGCACAACATAAGCTTCAAAAGATAAATAAATTAGAACAAATCAATTCCTAACAACAAAAGGAATGAAAACCCCAACCATGAGCACAACATAAGCTTCAAAAGATAAATAAATTAGAACAAAACAATTCCTAACAACAAAAGGGAAATATGACGAAAGACAAAATATTGAATCTTGGAGTTGCTCTCTCTTCTTTCCTTATTTAGCAAGTCAGAAACCCAACTACAGTAACAGAAATTAAATTGAAGAACAGCCAGAAGGTAAGAATTAAAGTAACAGATTTTATTTTATTTTTAAAAATGTCATATCACATTAGCCCGGAAATTGAATGACACAGGAAATGCTTATAACCAAAGAGACTAAAAAATTATCTCCAAAAAAAAATCGATAATGAAAATAAACTTGAAAACGCCCAGAAACCGAGAAATACAGTAACAGTCCAGATTAACCACACTTGCATACATAGATTAATATGCAAGTAAAAATACGGATGAATTGATGTAGACCCAGTTTAAGTACTGAAAAGGGAGAGTATTATATTACCAAACAGAGAAATGCGACGAGGAAAAGGTGAGTGATGGGAAGTTTTTTGGCGCTGACAGACATTACAATCGTTGAAAAAAATTTAGCATGCGCCTGTGCAATCTACGGGGTTCAATTTCCCTCACTCTAGCAGAGCACGCACGAGGAGATGCAACTCTATTTCAATATATAAATTTGATTTTTTTTTTTTTTTTTTTAAGAGATTTACAATATGCTTGCTTGATTTCTGGAGTCGCAAAACAAGATAGATCGAATCATATTTGAGACAAATCGGAGGTCGAACCGGACACTTTTTTTACGAGCCAAGTTCGGCTCATGAAATAATGAGCTGGCTCATGGATCAAGGCCTACAAGCCCGTTCATCTTGGGCTCGTGTGCCAATTGTGACCGTTGGACCAACCATCAAATTTTCATTTTAAAAAAAGTCATGGGGCGAGGAGGCTAGTGACCCGCTCCCGGCTCCTCTGATATTTAACATTTTCCCTATGCAAACCAATGCACCAAAACATTGTCTAGGACTCAATAAATAAATAAGTAAAAGATGAAATTCAAATGTATTATTCTCAGGAAAAATTTACATGATTGCACATAAACACTCCCATTGCTGGAGTAAAAATCAGCTGTTGGATTTACGAATATTCAGATTATCCATTTCAACATGTTATTGTGTTCATAGTCGAATCTAATAATCTGTGCACTATTTGGAATGTGTCTGTCCCAAATTATCTCCAAACAGTTTCATTTGCATCTGTGAAAATCGCGTTGTGATGTTGGATCAAGCACTGTATGGCTTCAATAGCACCTAAATCAACTGGCAATTCATCATCCAAAGGAATAGAGGAAGATCTGTCTGTATTTTCACCTTCTTCTGCATGCAGAAAAACAAATTTTAAGATAACATGCACATAGTACTCACAAATATTTAAACTTGAAGATAAAAATACAGGAAGCAAACATTTCACAATTGCATCAACTTAATCAACTATAAGTTCCCTTGTTCGGTAGAAAAGCCAAAGAGCAAAATATCATATCATGATGTCTCGTATTAGATCAAATCCAAAATTTAAAAATTACTATTTTCTTGCCACATTGTCATCACTTATCCCAGTTGGCTCGAATGTAATTAAAATGCAACCTACTCAGTTAAACAACTAGGTTCCTAGGTCATCCATTCCGGTAGTTTTCTTTTTTCCTTTTCCTATTTTCCGGGAACTGTTTGTTCTGCTGTTCTCTTATCTTATAGAAACCCACCAGTCCTATCAATTCTTGCTGCCTTGAAATTTACAGTTACATAAACATCGGTTATGAAAAGCCATTGAAGAAGGTTAGCAGATATTTCACAAGATTAACTGCCTGTTATATATCGGGAAACTTTCCGGTTTTATTACCCACAGGTAGGAAATCTCAAACTGGGGTTTCTTTCAAGCTCTTTAATAAGCAAGATTATGAACAAAGTAAAAGATATGCAAAAGAAAGAAGCATTGCACGGGCACATGATGCCAAAATTGTAATCACCTGCAAGCATGTCCCATGTATTGTAGTTGGAGGCAAAATCAACATTTGTCTTAGAATCAAGTTTTGATGGACGACTCCAAAACTGTTTGTAGAGTTCTGGCCTCTGTCCCTTCTGCCACATAATGATAGGGGCCATTTCCACAGCAAGGCTCTGGGCATCCATCTGAAAGAAGTTTGCATTGTCTGAGCATGTTTATATATTAAAAATCAACAATCGAATACTTTATATGTACTAATAAAATGTGAACGATCACATGGTTGGATTGATTTCTTATTTTGCATAACAAAGTTTAAGCTACACTGAAGCCTAAACAAAATAGCTGAATCCAAAGATTTTACTTTCATAGATAATATATGCTTCAAGAATTAGCCATAAAACATATTTTCTTTAGTTATGATTCTCAACTTACGCTTATAAATCTTCATAACATGTGCCAACTTGGATAAAGGGTGAAAGTAATGGTAGGTTGATAATCAACACAAAACTTCACATTGAGTGCATTGTACTTCAGGGGCAGTGAAAATTGGGCAAGGGATAGTCAGGGTGCTCCAATAAGCGATGTAGCGCAGTGGTGCCTGAATGTGTCAAGAAGTACGAAAGAGATCCCATGCAATAGTGAACAAAAGTGCGAATCCTTAGTAGTAGTACATGTGATGCCTAGGAGGAAAGAGAATTCGTGTCCAACTGTGTAAATACTTCGATTTTCTTGTGCTATAACTTGACTCATAAACTCGAAAGTTATATATGTGATTGGCTCAGAATTATTGGAAGTATTTCTTTTCAAAATAGATGAAACAGATAGGGGAGAAAGTGAAAGAGTACCTTAGCACAGTATATAAACTTCGATATACAAGTACCAAAACAACACGTGGTACAGGAGCAATCCTTCAACAGGATTTAGCCCCTGTTTGACCCCAATTTTTCCAAACTCATTTTCAACCACACATTTTATGAAACCCACAAGTTTTATTAACTTTCCAACCAAACATTTCATTAACGTTTTTTTAAAAAACTACTAAAAATTTGATTTTTAGCCAAACTAAACAGGGGCTTAAAGATGAGGGACTCGAAATTAAACAGTTCAGAGATAGGATAATATTGGGGAAAAGCCTATTAGGGTTATTATCATGTATGCTCCCAAATTGGATTATACCAGGCAATAAAAGCAACAAGTTATTTATCATAGGCATGCACCCACACACACGCAGGGAGAGAGAGATATGGGGAGGGGGGGAGTGTACCTTGTTAAGAAGAGACTTTTGACTAGTACGGAGTAGAAGTGCGGTAACAAATTCTAGAGTCATATAGTTGACAGTAGGAAGCCTCTTCAGTATATTTCTCATCAGATGTATGCTAGAGCGAGCATTTCTGATTTCATTGCATAACTCAAAGGTCGTTAACGGCTCAGGAAGGCTTGCAATATAACACTTCATAAGAGCTGCAACATCAATTGGATTTACACCCTCTGGGAGTGATGCATTTGGTTCTGAACATGCAAAAAAAAAAAAGGTTGAAAAAAAAAACAGAGACAAAAAATCAAGTGGAGTGATGCAAATAACATTTAAAGCTCGTTCGGCACAATGTTTCCAAGGAAAAAATAATTTTTTGGGGGAATGTGTTGTTAAAAGGGGGGAAAGTTGCAGGCCCAATAGAATGTGTGGTTGAAATGATTTTGCAGAAAAATGATTTTAAAAAAATCTATGCCAAACATAGCTTTAGTCTACATAAGCTTGAATTCTTATACAAGTACCTTGATTGTACAAGGAAACTAACTGCCGAATCACCTTTTTGTCTCCAAGGGCCTTGAACAACTCTGGTGAGTTCAGTCCTAAACCACGAAAAACATTAAGGTTAACCATGGTATTAAGTGATGTAAACCTCTACTATTAAATGATTTTTCTGTTTACATCATATCACCTGTTAATACGAGATGATCTGCACACTTCACCAATATTAAAGGAACGGGCCTCGTGGACTCTTGGCGCTGGACAGTAATCTCAATTGGGACTCCAAATACTGAGGTGAACAAGAGATGTGATGGTCTATTAAAGTATTTAGCTATTATATTTCGAGACTGCAGATACTCTGGTCTAGTTAGATACAGAAAATGCTAGGTGGTGCATTCTTTTAATAAAAGGCATGACTAGCAGCAAGAACATATGATACAAGCGTTGTACACAAAAATTGGCGAAACTACTTTTACTTTCGACTGAAGCTAGCGATGATAAAAAAATACCCAAACGAAAAACTGACTCCAATTGAAATTTTGGACTGGGATCTTAGTTAACAAGATGATCAAAGTAGGAAAAAACCTACCATCAGTGCTTGCAACTCCCTGCAGAAAGGAGAATTGGAAACCTTCAATTTCCAGTAACGTAAATGGAAAAAGAGAGAATTTTTTTTTTTTAAGAAGCACATACTTTTTGCCATCGCTCAATATCAGTCAGGAGAATCTTGCTTTTTTGTGCAGTCTTCTTGGCTACCTGTACACGATTATATCATGAATACACCATCACTTTAAAGTAAAAAGGCTTATCTTCATCTAGTATGAAGCACAATTCTGCATACTTTAATCATGTGTCCAAGGCAATAGAGAAGTGCTACAGAACAATGAAGGTGGCAGCTATGTTCCTCTGCTATGGTTATCCAATCTAACCACAAGCACCTTTTATTCTCCTAAACTGTAAATATATATATCAATCTATCTGGATCCTAAAAAATATATGAGATACAAATTTCTGATAATACCTTGTTATCATAAAAATTTATAATTAATATGGAAACTGGCATTGTTTCTCCATATAATTACTAAACATCACATCAGTTCCAAATTTAGTTACAGTTTGTAAACTGAAAAGTAAGTTTCTCTTATCAAGTCTCTCAAGAGTTAATTTGAGTCACAGGACAGCCAGATAAGTATAGGATGGAAGACAAGTGGCTAAACCATGTAAAACAGAACAAGATGGCTAATGTCGTGTATACCTGTGTAAAGAAGCAGGTCAAGGATGACGCCAATTTCTCAAATATACAGATTAGAACACCTAACCTTCAGTTAAAGGTCAAGGGATCTTGTTCAAAAAGCCAAAAGGATATTAAATGTCTAGAATGGACTTATAAGTTTCTATCCACCATAATCCTGTGGAGTTAGAAAACCCTTTAACGAAAACAACAAAATGATTCAACAGGCTTTTTATGTAAAAGCAAACAAATTTATATACCCAATCTAATTACGGAACAAAAAAGGGATACAATTGGATCGACCTAAATTCTTTTCTTTTATTCTCTTCTTGTTCTTTTTCGACTCCCTTTCTTCTTTTCTAAGTCCTAACAACAACAAGAAGCTAAGCCTTACTACATATAAACTTGAGATCAACATCGTTTTTCACTTCGTGCTTACGTAGAGTTATTTCTTCCAAAATGTCTGACACAATCAAATCTTTTTCAACCACATTGGGTAATTTTACTTTTGGTTCATAATTCCATCTTCTAACACAGGCCACTGTGCAACATGTTTGGAACTTCTTTAGGTTTACGCATAACATGCCTCAAACATCTAACTTGTCCTTCAATTAATTCATTCATATACTGGTGCTTGCACTAGTTTTTGTGCATTTTCATTTTCTACTTTTTCTATTTATTAACATACATTCTGAGGTTCTCCTCATGAATTACCTCTTCAACCTTTATCTTCCCGGATACAACCTTCTCTTTCGTCTCTGAAAGACCCCTCCGTAAAAACATGCTGGTACTTGCAGCTGCAGAAATAAGCCTTTCCTGCACGGCATGTCTGGTAGATGGCTGTTGAAGAAGCGCCCACCGGCTTTTGACCACTGACCCAACTTTCCCTGCCACATCGGCAACATTTCCTTTTGCATCCTTTGCAACCTCCCCCACAAAAGTTCCAGCAGATTCCCCTGCTTCTTTAAGCTTCACCCCTGTGCACTAGTAGTAGGGCATTAATCTACACTGCCAGCACTTAAAAAGAAAAAACAAAGATGATGACCACTCGACAAAATGTAGAATTGACTAGAAATTACCTGAGGATTGAAAGAAATCACCAGCCTTCTCTTGCCACGGGGGAGAAACAGCTGATGGCATTTGAAGTGGCACCAGATACTTATTTCAAATAAAAAGAAAATCTACTCAACCCATTCCGGTATTGAAATGCAAAGAAAACAGCGAATAAGGATAATAATCACTAACATAAGTCAATTTCATCTATGAGCATTCTAATTTCAAAAGTCAATAATTCAAGATAATACCAGATACTCCTCTCTAGAAAAATAAGCTTAAAGTCAAAAAATTCATGGGAATTTTTTCTTGATCATATATTATTGTAACTCAACACGAGGTAATGACACAAACTGTAACAAAATTCTTAACAAGTAAAATTATCCAAAGCCTGTCTTAGTTAACGGACATCTATTAAAAAAAGATTTATAAAAAAAACCCGTAAAAAATTAATAGGAAATATCCAATTATCAATCAGATAACTTTGCTAAGTCTTATGATTTTGTGAAAAATTAAATTAATATAAGAAATTCAAGTTCTTGCAGTATATATCAAAATTCTTACAGTCGCAAAAACAATTCCAAATTTCGGTAGAATTTTGATTAAAAAAAATCCCAGAAACCCAATCAGATAACCTCGCTAAATCTCGTGATCTCTTGAAAAATCAAATAATAATAAGGTAACTGAGGAACTTGAAGAATTCAAATTGTAAAATCTCCTACCCATTTGTACCTTATTAAGAAAAGTTCTTCAATTTAAATAAAAATCTCAACGATCAATTTTCCAAAAACTCCCTTAAGAAAGAGATTAGGGTTTTTACCTTTTTACCTTTCAGTTGCGATGATCGAATTTGAAATCTTTGCAAATTGTAAGATGGAAAATGGAAAATAAAAATTCAAATTAAAGAGAGAGAAAAAAGTTGAATTATTTAATTATTTATGAGTTGGAGGAGTATCATAGGATAGGAGGCGACGCTTTTTTTGTAAAGCCAATGATGATTCAACACATGGCAAAGACCATTTCTTGACTCGGCAACTGATGTCAACGGCTCCGCGCCCATTTCGTCGTTTGGAATTTTATAGTGTGTGCGGATTTTTGGGTCGTTTGAATTTTTACGTGTTTAAAAAATATTAAATATTTCATTTTTTTTATTGATGAGTAAATAAGAGAGAAAAAGAAATAGTGAATTAGTTTGAAAATAAAAATCACATTTCACTAAAAAAAAATATTTTGTTTTTAAAGAAAATATGATCACGTGATTAAAATTAGGAAAATATTTTTCTTCAAAAAAATTGTCAATCAAACAATAAAAAAGTAAGAAATTAGATAGAAAAACACAATTTTCATGAAAAATGCAGACAATTAAACGCATAGAAAAACACAATTTTCATGAAAAATGTAGACAATTAAACGCACCTTAAAGTTCTCGATCTTTAAGCATTAAAATATTAATATTTTAATTTACGAAACAGAGCTTAAGTTTCTAATGATGTAATATTTTTAACGAGTCAATTTAGCAGTAAAACACTATTTTTTTTTTCTGAATATGACCATTATTCATTAACTTTGAATTGACTATAAATGAAGAAAACAATAAGAAATGGTTAGTCTTCTTTTATTGCATAATTGGGGATTAGATGATTCTCACCCTTGGTTGACGGGGTTGATTTTAGTCATGGTCATCCTATTATTTATTTAGCCCCCGTTTGAGCCCAATTAAATTCTATTTCATTCCATTAATTTTTTTTCTCTTTTCATTTCAACCACACATTTATCAAATAAAATAATATTACACAAAAATTTAAAACTTTTCCGCCACACATTCTTCCCATCAATCACTATTCTACAAATTTTCAACCCTAAAAAATGGGGGCCAAACAGGGGCTTAATGTCATCATGGTCATCAAAATGTATTTTGTTTCATATAGCCATCGAACTTTTCACTCAGTATCATCATCGTCATCAAACTTTATAAGATAAATAAAAGTTCGATTCAACCATTAAAAGGTCAAAATTTGAATAAAATGATTGTCGTACCCTTAGTTCAATTTAAAAAAAAACGAAAGAACAAAAGAAAAGGAAGGAAACATAAAAGGTCATGAAAAAAGAAACTTTGTAATTTTTTAAGGAATAATAGCATAAAATCTCTTAGAAACGTTTTCATTTGCAATATAACTCCTATATATTGAAAATCGCATAAAACCCTCATATTTGAAATATTTTGTACGAAAAACCATCATATCATCAAATTTGTCATTAAAAACAGTAAAAATGTCAAAATTAAAATGGATCTAGGAGGGTTTTCAAATTGATTAAATAAAATAATAAAGTTTTGGGGGAGAAGATGAAGTGGGGTAAGGTGGAAAATAAAGTTTTAAAGGTTTGAGATTGTGGTTGTTACATAAAATAAATTTGGGTATGATTTGGAAAAAAATAAAAAGTTTAAATACTTAGCCCCTGTTTGACACCCATTTTGGGTTAAAAAAAAATTCTGGAATAGTGATTGATGGAAGATTGTGTGGTTAAAAAGTAAGGAGAATTTTTAGGTTTATGTGTAATATTATTTTATTGATAGAATGTGTGGTTGAAATGAAGAATGAGAAATAAAATCGATTTCAAAAAAAAATTCTGGAATAGTGATTGATGGAAGATTGTGTGGTTAAAAAGTAAGGAGAATTTTTAGGTTTATGTGTAATATTATTTTATTGATAGAATGTGTGGTTGAAATGAAGAATGAGAAATAGAATGAGAAATAAAATGGATTTCAAACAGGGGCTAAACTTGCAATTATTGCTTTTTTGAATTTGGGCATTTTTACTATTTTTAACTGCAAATTTGACGATATGAGAGTTTCTCACACAAAATATTTCAAATATGGGGTTTTATACGATTTTCAATAGGTATGTGATATATCGCAAATGAAAACGTTTTTAGGGGAATTTTCTACTATTAATCCATTTTTAATGAAACATAAAAGTTTTCTGATTGATAGACCTTATAGTTTTATGGGAGTAATTAGAACATAACGTCCCCACTTTTTATTATTATTGTGGAAAACGTCTCTACTTTTTATTTTTTTGGCATTCACTCTTATTTCCACATTTCATTGCATAAAAGGTCATTTTCATCTATTTTCTCAATTAAAAATTGTGAAATGACGAATATACCATTCTCTTTAAATAAAACAAAATGAAAAAAAAAATTAATTGCAACCATAGTTCCAATTTTTTTTTTTTTTTTTGAAAAATACAAATGAGTCCAAGTAAATTATTAAAAGGGTAATTATCTCATAATGCCCCTATATTTCACTATTACTGCAAAAAAAAATTCACTGTTACTGCAAAAAAGTCCCTACATTTTTTAGTATTTTCACCCTTAATTACACATTTGATTACACAAACAATTCTTTCTATCAATTTCCATCCAATTTCTCAATAAAAAACTGTGAAATGATGAATATACCCTCCTATTTAAATAAAAAAGTTAAAGAATTAATTGCAACTATAATCCCAAATTTCTTTAAAAAGTGCAAACGTGTAATGCCCCAAAATTTCACAAACATTGGAGTGTTACCAAAAAATTAATTTTCTTTGTATCAAAGGCGGAACGATAAAATAATATTTTTAAAATAAAAATAATTATTTTTGAACAAATTAGACTGTCTAATAATTTAAAGAAAAAAAAATAGACTTAATGTTTTATCTCTTTGATTACTCTTGACAATCGCACCACTATTTCGCCACTGTTCAAATCGATCCGAACTAACTTGTAAATTTTGTAAGAGTGAGTATTTAAAAATATAAAGTAAGATATGTACAGTTTCCTACATAATTATATACAATAAGATAAATATTTCATACCACTCTTCTCTTATGAAGTATATCGGTGATCAAGCGACACATTCATCTTAGGTCATCTTAAATTCTCGTAGGATCTCTTATTTCTTAATAAAGAACCCAAATATCCACTGACAATTCGTGCATAAATTACTGAATATAAAA
>CAIGRN010045546.1:0-10010 GCA_903798345.1 Fraxinus anomala
GAATAAACAGTGCAATAATCTGATAACATAAGAAGATGACACTAATGGGATACTGTCCCGACTCCTGGCTGAACAGAATTTTTACTTCTACGGGTCGATATGTATCAAAACTAGTGGAATATTCGACTGAAGCTAGCTGGCACAAGAGTCACGTTTTTGATGTTTTAGTTGTTGAAATTAGTTGTAACTAATTTTCCCGCCTACCTTCTCCCTCCTTTTAATTTTCGTTTGGTATTTATAAACTCATGTAAGATTCATTTCATAATAATGAGAATTCTTCTTCTCTTCCAATTAACATTTCATCGCCTCTTCCGCAATAATCAGCTGAAAATAGGCGCCAACATCAGCGGAAAATAGGCGCCAACATTAGTTAGAAAATAGCTATCAATTAGTTGGCAATTAGGCGCCAAAATCAGTTGAATATTTTTTCTATACTTTTATTTAAACTTCATCATGTAATTTGATTCTTTTTCAATTTGAGATTGAATAAAAACTTCATCTCCATTTTTCTTCAATACGAACCTTCGTCTATTGTTGTGGTCTTTCTTGATCTTTAGAGTTGAATTTGAAGAGGGTTCTCAAGACAATGACTCATATTCATTGTAAAACCACAAAGTTCTGGGGGAATTCTTTAATCTCAGGATCAATAGGCACACATTAATTAGTCTACACCAAAAAGATGTAGAATTACCTTTAAAGTAACTTTTTGTTAGTACCCGTCACATAAGTACTAATTTATTTTCAACTTTCACCAATTAAAAAAATTATTTATTTTAAGACTCGCTAATTAACTTGTAAACAAACTTTTGAAGCTTAGCCAAAACATGCCCAACACAGGCAAAATGAAAAATAATATTGCCATTTCAAACAGAAAATAAAACTCAAGTTTAGCGCTCTACATAATATATTTGCAGTTGGGATAAAGATGCAGAATAAACAGTGCAATAATCTGATAAATATGAGATATTGTACACACTAAAAAAGTAAATATTGGTGCAAACGAACTTGTAAACATAGGAGAAATGCTAGATAAACCATAAGTAACAAATATACAAGGCATAAATCATCAAATAACAAATATACAATACCATGAATGTGAATTATGAATTTGGAGAATTGTAAAGTACTATACAGTTTCCATTTCTTAACTAAATTTGATATATGGATACTATTTTAAGTGAACTAGGCTGTCGCCTTGGGCCTCATGAATTATAGGGGCCTCTTGAAAAAAAAAGGAATAATTAGGCTCATTACCATTAAAAAATAACAAATTAGAATAATACCCTAAAACTAATTACTATCCTTTCTCCCCGTAATAAATATGTTCAAAACCCCATGTCCTTGCACTTGATTCACTGCGAGCATCTCTCACCTTAATCGTCCTTTTTATTATTATAAGATCTCGTAATAAAGCTTAAAGGTGATTTCCTCTGCTTTCTTTCTTGTATATTTTCTTGAAAATGGGCAATTGAAATAGGATATGTGTCCAGAAAGAAGCACTGGTATGATTCATAGCCCCAGATTGAACTGTGGACATCCCAAATTACCAGACAAAACTAAAATCGAAGAAATGTGTCCCTTAATTTCTCTCTCGTCTCATGTATTGTTTTCAAGAATGTGTTTTTCTCCATTGTTTATTCAGTAGAGAATGACTCTAATGTGCAATAATGTGTGGATTTCTATAATTTGAGAAGGAATAAAATTCCTTTTTTTAGGTTTATCGATCCCTTGAATTCTATAATAGATCTGATGCTTATGCATGGATTGTTAAAGCCCTGCACCGGAAGAGGGGAGAATTACTGTATTATTTTACTTTTGCGGTATCGATCCCATCTTTAATTAGGATCAACAGGGAACGTAGGAGTAAACGAACGAAATCTTGACTGGGGTTTTTGATTTATTGAATGTTGTTTCTATGTAAGGAACACGATATCTGATTGAAGATAGAAACGTATTTTCCTAGATTAGGACTCCAACTGGATCGGCTCTTGAGTGAAAATCAATTATGTGCCATCCATTTGGTGCATTTTAGTTTTCAATTCTGTGAAGCAAAAGGAAGAGTAACAGAAACATAGAAAACTGAATTCCCTTGTGTGTTCTTCATGAGAATCTTGGATCTTGAATACCATTAATGAGGAAGAAAATAAGTTGAAGACAAAAGGAAAGTTGTTCCCCTATTTTCTTTGCAACTCTGTAGTCTGTACTATGGATTGTATAATAATCACCCTATTCTTTATTTGTTTATAGTACTGTAAATATGGAGCCATTTATTGGAACTCTATGCTTGGTTCACATGATAGAATAATAGATTTCGTGCATATTTAGGTTGGTATTACTTTTAACTGATGATTATGTTTAATCACCCACCTTTAAAACTCGATTAGTTTATCCTATGTTGCTTTATTTTGGATAACCACTTGTTGCTTCGAGAATAAAATTTACTCCTAGGGCCTCGAAATAATTAGTTGCTTAGGGCCTTGAATTTCTATTTGGAAGTACTTTTGATTAATTATAACTTAATCTCTTGTATATGTCGTTTGTTAGGTAAAACTCAATAATTGAAAGTGAATTTTGAAGAAATGAACGGAAGTCGATGAAAATGATGATTTTTAAAGTTCAGGGATTAAATTGCAAATACCGAAAAGTTGATTCAGACCAAAGAACGATGATTGAATACTACACGGAATCAATGGGATATAATTCAAAGATGAAAGAATTCATGAAGAAAATACTTCAATTGAACAAAGTAAGAAAGTTGAGACCAAATTGCATAGCATGGAGTTTTTACTCCATACGAAGATAACCTAAAGCAAAGTTGATGAACCATGCGATCGCAATGTGTTTTACCATGTGATCACATGATAGTAAATTCGGCAAATTGGAGCAGCTTTTTTTATTTGATTAAAACTCTCTTGGAAATCAAATTAGATGCGATTCTTGACCTAATTTCAAGTTGTTTAATTATAGAACAAAGGCAGTCATTGAAGACACCTCTCATTCCTCTCTCGTATCAATTCATATCATAAAATCTTATAAGAAAGAGTGGTTGATTCACAACAAATTGGAGAGATAAACAAGTTTAGCGAGGAAATTGAATCAAGAAACGTCCACAACTTGAAGAACTAAAACTTGGAATTGAAGACCGAGAACAAAAAATAGATCCCATATATTTCTTGTATTCATATACATTTCGAGTGATATTTTTTAATCTTTTTGTTGTTTTATCATTAGAATCATGTTAGGTTTTTTGTGTTGGGTGAGAATGAAACTTTTTGTTAATTATTTTTAATTCAAAGATCAAGTAGTTTAGTTCATTTGTGTTCTTGAATAATCTTGTATTCTTTGTTGAATTATTTAATTGTTTGATCACCAATTAAATAATTAGTTGCATGTTATGTTTCCAGGAAGTTCATAATAAGTTTGGAACTTTGCAAAATTAACAAGGGGGGCAATAAGTGTTTGAAATAATATGTACAACGTGCAATCATATATATAATCGTGTAATTAATGCATTACTTTGTATATAAATTCAGGATAGAAATATGATTGAGTCATGCTTGGACTATTTAATTTACCTCGAAAGAGATAATTAGATAAAAATGAATTATCCATCTTCATGAATGTATAAATAACAAGAATTACATAGGGCGAGAATTGAAAATAGGATAATAATTCTCATACTTCATAAACATCTTCAAATAATTACTAGAATAATTTAGAAATAGTCAAAGCATATCTCTTTTGTGTACGTGCATTCGAATTTTATAACGACCTAGTCCAATTCAATTTAAAGATTATTCCCGGTAAGACGAAACTTTTACACACTACATTATTACTTAGATCCCATACACTTGTGGGATTTTAGCGAACAAAATTCTATCGTGCAACACATAATTATGAAAGGATTATGATTCACTCATCAGTATATGTCACTTACATTTTAATATCAATCTCCTACGGATGTCGAGCAATGGTAAGTTCGACTAGTTGATCATCATCACCACTGTTGGATGGCACCAGGATGTCATCTTCTGCTGCGAAATTATACTTTTGTCCAATAGCTCTCAAAAACTGGTACACTTCAGACATGGAAGGCCTCTCTTTAGGATCTGTCAGCACACAACTACAGGCAACATTGAGAAACTCGAAAAGCTCATTATCATAACCTTTTCCAACCAAGAATTGATCAATTGCATCCTGAAGTTTATAGGTTCCAGAGAGATGGAAAATCCAGCCCACTATATTACTGTTAAATCTTTCGGGGGCTTTAGCCACATTGGTCGGTCTCTCGCCTGTTACTAACTCGAGAAGCACTACTCCAAAACTGAAAACGTCCCCTTTTGGCGTGGCCAGCAGTGTTCTTACATATTCTGGAGCAACATAGCCCATGTCCCCAAATTCACCATTTACACAAGTACCTAAATGAGAT
Organism: Fraxinus anomala; assembly: GCA_903798345.1. Taxonomy (NCBI): domain Eukaryota; kingdom Viridiplantae; phylum Streptophyta; class Magnoliopsida; order Lamiales; family Oleaceae; genus Fraxinus; species Fraxinus anomala. The sequence goes on from CAIGRN010045546.1 coordinate 4,430, forward strand.
ACAATGGGATTCATGAGACTGGCAATTCCAGAATCTAATATTTTAGGTTCATAATTGTCATGCAGTAAGATGCAGTTGGAACTTATGTTTCGATGAATAATATGTGGATTGCAGCTGTGGTGTAGCCATGCGAGTCCTTTTGCTGCCCCAATTCCAATTTTGAGCCTTAAAGGCCAATCCATAGGTTCGGTCCCGTCTTTCAAGTGTAGTTTATCATGGAGGCTGCCATTGGACATGTGCCTGTAGACTACAAGTCTCTCCTCATTAGTCGTGCAGAATCCTAGAAGTGGAACCAAGTTGTTGTGTTTAACATTAGCTAGTGTAGCCATCTCAGACGAAAATTCGTGGCTTGAGTATTGTGTACCCTGCAATCTCTTCACGATGAGGCAGGTTCCATCTTCAAGTACTGCCTTGTACGTTGTCCCTGTTCTTCCTAACCCAATTATATTCTCTTTACTGAAGTCATTAGTCACCTTCATGAGATCACTCAATTTAATTTCAGAAACTGAGTTCTCAAACATCGAAAGCTGAAATCAGGAAATATGACTTTTAATTCCTTGTAAGGAAAATATAATGACACCAGAAGTATAAAGTTCAATAAAATAATTTAGGAAATTGAAGCCACCGTCCTCAAATTTTGACAAATAAAGCACTCAGCCTAAACTTCGATATTTGGTGCACATTGGTCCGCGGGATGAAACTGTCAATTGTTCCATCAAACAGTCACAAACTTTGCTCGTGATAACATATTTAAGGGTAATGTTTGTCAACCCAATTCATTTCTTCCAAACAGTTAAAAAAAAGAAAAGAAAATGAGTGTTAACATTTGCCCTTTTTGCCATTTTTGATTGTTATCGAGTAAATTGGAGTTGGCTGACAAAAATAACACTCGAATATGCAAGCATGTGACTAATTGACAGAAAATTGACATTTTTCATCATGTAGGACTAATGCACAACGAATATGAAAGTTTAGGGATCTGTAGACCAGAAAAATGGTTGGGATCCACATGCTTTATTTTTGTAAGTTTCAAGGACTGTAGCTACAAAATCCCAATAGTTATTGTCTTGTTTGGTCGTGATAAAAATCAGATTTTTTTGTAGGTATAAAAATTGATGAAATGTGTTGTTGAAAAATTATGAATCTTATAAAATATTTTGACTTAGATTAAAATTTAATCCCTACCAACAACATTATTGAGAGAAATATTTTTCCAATAAAATGTAAATGTAACTTGCCTTGATGGCTTTGGCATCCTTGATTCTCTTTGCCCATTTGTTGCCCATAGGATCTTCTTCCTTCTTCTTTCTGGACGCCTTACCCAAATAGAAGAACATGCCTACGCCAATGCCAATTCCAACAGCGAAGGCTGCAAAAGTCGCCCCGACAATGGCTGCACTATTAGTTTTCTTTGAAGAATCTCCGCAAGGGGGTAAAGGTTCGCCACATAGTCCTGCATTATTCGCATAGTCATCTAGCAGAACAGTAGCATTACTGAATTGTGGAACTTGGCCAGTCAATCTGTTGTTAGCCACGCTAAATTCCTTCATTCGAGAGAATAGACCAATCTGAGCAGGGATTTGGCCAGACAACTGGTTGCTGTTAAGTCTAAGGACATTCAAGTAAGTGCAATTCGCAAGATTCACGGGGATCTCTCCGGATAACTGGTTGGACGAGAGATCAAGGCTTGTCACATATGCAAGTAACTTAGAGATATTACTTGGAATATTTCCATAAATCTTGTTATTAGAAAGATCTAAGCCTGTCAAGGATGAACAACCTGCAACACCAAGAGGAAACTCGCCCTTAAGTTCCATATTCCCAAGCTTAATATTCAGAACCTTGTTCTCGTCCGGATGCCAACAATCGATTCCAATAAACCTACATATAAAACCTTCAGTCTTGTTATCGAAGTTCCATGTTGTGAGGTAGCCGTCCGGGTCTTCCAAAGAAGCTTTTATAGCTCTAAGGCAGTCAACATCACTTTCAGATGAGTAGGTAAAAGATCCTCTCACGATCAACAAAAGAAAAATTTTCACAAGAGTCGAGAGAACTCTAAAATCGAACGTCTTCCACGTCAAAAAACCAGCCATGACCCACAAAAACCTGAGTATACAAACCTGAAACAAATTCAAATTCGAACATGAAAAAATATGAAATAAACAAAACATCCTAAAAGCTTTCAGCTGTGGAAACAAGTTAATTAGAAAATGAATGTAATGACCAAATCCGATTTCATAATTGTTGTTGTTTCAATAAAATAGATTTAATATTGTCTGACGTTAGTTCACATTTTTTAAGAGTTTAATTTATTTAATAATGTTATAATTCTCAAAATGAATGATGAATCTAATTTTGAAGTACAGTCTCCCAGCTTGGAACCTCATACTTTAGGAGATGATGCCTATGATAGGGCAACATCCTCTACAATGGGAAAAAGGATTATATAATTCTATTTGTAATAAACAGTTACATAATGATTTATATACAAATGAAGTGTCAAAAAGAAAAAGGAGAAAGTTTTTCTTTTTTATTTGGTTGAAAAAATTCCAATCGTATCTCACAAAATCATATGTATATAAATAATTATGTAAACCAATTATGTACATGTAGTACAACCGAAAAGGATTTGGGCTAAATCCAAGAGTTGTTGGGTCATATTTTTCCACAGAAGACTAAAAAGTCGATTTTGTAAATTTTTATAAAAGTTGATTTAACAAATATGTGACTGAAACTTGGATAAAAGTTGTGGTGCATATGAAATGTGTAGCTAAAATTAATTGTTGAATTTGATTAGACTTTTATCGATATTTTTTACTAAACCAAATAGGGTCTATTATTGATTCATAAATTTTTATAGAACTTTTAATTGAAACAAAGGTGGTGTCACCATTCATTTGAAGGTCACCGTGATAATTGGTTAACTGGCGGCCTTACAAATGTTACACAAGTTCAACTTTCATCCATGTGACCTAGTGGTGGTGAAACACTTAAGAGTGTGTTTGTCCGCCGTTATTGAAAGAAAAATAGAGTAATTAATAGTATTTTTTGAAAAAAGTGTAGTTGAAAAGTAAAGTAATTTTTGCGACCATAGTTACCATTATGATCACTGTTCACCAATTATTTTTCAATGTTCACATGTTATTATTCACCGTTCACCGGTTATTGTTCACATGTATTGTTCACTAGGTTACTATTCTCATTATGTTGGGCGACCCTCTATCATGGTTGACCCAGGCCTAGGTTGCTCCGAAAAGTTGTCCTTTTGCCGTATAAAAGATTTTGGTCCTCCGCTGTCTACTGTTCGATTTTGTTCATGGTGGTAGATGAAACTAAGAACCTTAGTTGGGAAAAATATTTGACTAAAGCAATTGACACCTCCCCGTCTTGTGCTTCTCGTGTTTCTCGAGTATCACCTCACAGAAGTAATCCTGGTTCAGGTCTTATTTTTTCTACCGCTAACACTCAGGTTATTGATTCCGAGGCCATTGACCATATGATTAGTAACTCATCCTTGAATCACTCATGTGCTCACATGTTAAAAGCCTGTTTGACAACCATTATTGTAGAAAAAAAAAAGAGTTTTTAATAGTGATTTTTAAGAGAATGATCGATTAAAAAGTAAGGAAAAATTGTTGGTATACGTATAAAATATTTTATTGTGTGAATATGTTGTTGAAAATGGTCTTGTGGCAAATCATAAAATAAGTTAATGGTTGTCAAACATGCTCTAATTTGTTCAAGTTGCTAATGGGACTCGTATGTTAAATTTCAGGGGCTGAAAATGTCTCTCTCTCTCTCTACAACTTCCATTTTATTTGTAACTATTCCCTCTTATGGCCTTCTATCTATAAACAAAATCACCAAGCATCTTAATTGTTCTGTAGCATTTTACTCCACCCATTGTATGTTTCAGGACAATGTAACGAAGTTGACGATTAGCATTGGTAGATAAAAGGGAGGTCTTTACTGTTTGAAGGGGGCAAGTGAATTGCAATCAGGATGTGGTAGAGGATTTCAAGTAGTGTGGTGAAATACTTGCTAGGGAGAAAATTGAGCTATGACATTGCCATTTAGGCCATCCATCCTTTTTTTTTTTTTTTACTTAGAATGTCTATTTCTAGATTGTTTCAACACATTTCTACTTCTACTCTACGGTCACGTGCCTTTCAAAAGTATTGTTAATAAACGTTCATTTCCTTTTACTTGCATTAATATTGATGTTTGAGGACCCTTCCCTACTTTGTTACGTGAGGTAATAAATACTTTGTATGTTTTGTTGATGATTGTTTTAGGATGAACTAGGATGGACTGGATAGATATGTTGAAATCTCAAATTGATGTCATACATGTTATTCCTCAATACTTTGTAAATGATGCCATCTGTTGGAATAAGGATGTAACCCGAATTCTATTTGATGTCGACTTAATAATTCTATTTGAATTCTATTTGGGAATTCAGTTTGGGAGTTCAATTGAGAGTTGGTGATTTGTGTTGGACTTGAAGAAGACTTAAAGGAGTCCAATTTGTAATGAGAGAAGAAATAATTATTAAATTATGTATGAGAGAGAGAGAGAGAGAGAGAGAGAGAGAGAGAGTAAAGTGTAAGGGATAAAAGTGGGATGTGAGAGAAATAATAGTTAAATGATATATATATATATATATAAACTAATTTTCCTAAATTTCTTTCTTAAAATCTTAAAAATATATATTAATATATTAATTTATATATAACCTGATTTTTTAAATATTTTTGTATTAGAAATAAAATTATATACTTCAAACATCGTATTTATTTTATTTTATTTTTTTTTCCACCGAAAGGAAGATGTAATACAAATACGTTAATATGATACATGCTTGTAATGTAATACAAAGAATGATTGATTTAAAACACGTGTACATATAAATCTGTCATATTAGGAGCCTTAATGCATATGTATATTTCAACTTCAGATTAGTTCATATATATTTTTCATTCTAATTGAAGGTGAGACACGCACAAACGATGATGAATTTAAAACATTTATACGAGAAATCCATTACATAGTGATGACAATTTCGACAAATCAGACATAAAACTATGAAATAAACGTAAACTAAATTGTATTTCATGATATGCAACTAGTATTTTCATATACGTAAGTGGTCGACTCTTATTCAACACTCATCATTGTCCATTAAAAGACACATTCTATGATATGTTAATGGATTTCGATTAATCAATAAATACACAATCAAAATGAATATTTGTATATATTTATTATGAAACTCACAAAACTGATAAGAGTAATCATTTGTTGGAAATGAATTATAAGATCATAGACGATAAATCTCTAAAAAATTGATTTATATTCCGAGGCAGAAAAACGGAGGATCACTATGATTATTACTTGAAATATTTAAAAGATTCAGCATGAATTGCATCAAATCGTAATATATAAAGAATGTCAGTTCAACAATGAAACTAGTGATATATTTTTGGAATTCGGTTTATTTTAGGAAGCAAGTATATATAAACATAATTCTTACATAATCAAGTATATTTGATTTTGTAAATATAACTTAGTAAAATATGAA
>CAIGRN010045561.1:0-15697 GCA_903798345.1 Fraxinus anomala
GACCATCCGACTACAAAGCTTTTATAATCAACACATTTGGTGCCCCTTGGAGACAAAACACAACCGCCAAATTAAATGGTTATAAAATATCACCAATTCATTGCAATCAAATTATTTTCTATAAATTTTTGGATTCTTCAACTTTCTTGTTTCAAAAATTTTAATTCCACGTCCACATAAAAATTGATATTTTTACCTGACCTAATGACTAAGGACGCTACTAGCTACTAGTGGAGTCCGATCCACAAACGATGAATGGAGGTTCGAAAACATCGAGCACCAACTTATCGGGCTCGAAATAAATCTTCATAATGTTCAGCAAATCATAGCTGCATTCGTCTTTGAAGTTAGACGCAAACCCTAGAGGCAACAATCAGCATCGACGGGTCACGGTAACATCCTAGCAACTCAGATTCCAACGAATTTCTATCAGACAGTGAACAATTGCGACAAGAGGAAGAACGTGCAATGCAGAGCAAATCACGAAGGAGTCAGAGGTAAAGTTCATCAATTTGAGAAAAAAAAAAAAGTTCCGTTGACCTTTTTTACAATCCTAGTGCTAATGAATTGGATAAACACAAGGAAAATATAGATGGTATTGATCGGGAGTCCCCCTCCCAGTTCTTTTGTATTGAAGAAGGCATCACCAACATTATACCACAAGATGAAAATCATGATGAATTGAAAATAGCAATAGTGGTCTCTAAGAGTGGACTAAAGGATGAAAAATTGAACTATGCTTGTTTATAAAAGAATATCACGTAGGAAGTGTTTGTAAACAAAATAAAGTGAGCAAGGTAAGACCAAAAATAGACTTCAAACAATGTAATAAAGGAATTTGATGACATTTATCGAGCACATCTAGAGATAGAGATCCCAATGGCAGAAAAATTTTAAGTTACTCCTGATTGATTGATTGATTTTCTCTTCTCCAGCCAAACTCGATGACGAATTTTCCTCGAGTGGGAGAGTGATGTGGGACAGTCCTATTACAAATAAGATAGGAATTATTAATTGTTGTAGGATTTATTCCTTTATACTAGGAATTTTTATTCTTTTAGATTTTTTATTTCTTATTCTTTTAGGTTTTGATTACTTATCTTCCTTAAGCTATTAGGATTAGGGAATTAATTGACCTATATAAACAAAAGATTTTGTACACTTTTCAATCACTAATTCCTCACAATCAAATTATTCTCTATAAATTTTCAAGTTTTTCAACTTTTTTCTCGTTTCAATAATTTTTATTCCCCTTCCGCACCAAGAACATTGAACAGAACAATAATTTATATGCTCTATCTGAGAACGGAACTCAAAAGGGATTTGAAATGAACTATAATGCACATCCAAGGCATGTTTTAAAGGTAGGCAACCTTTTGTTTGAACATGCACATTTGAAAGGCCACAAACACAAGTTGTCCGAAAAGAAACATAACTGCATGGAAAGGCGTCTTATTACAGACAAAACTGCCTACAGAAATCTCTACGCCATTTATTACTTTCTGGTCTAATCACAATTCCACCAGACGCCATCTTGTTGAATATGAAAGTCAACATGTCTACACTTCATTGGAAGATAAAAATTCAATCAATATCTGTCCAAGCATAAGAGAAACAGCCCATAGCTGAGGCCCAGTCTCAATCCTGTACCCTTGTTCATGTCAAGCTGAGCCAAATAACAGGAGGCCATCACTCGTGCATGCGAGCTTTGGCCTAAACCTTCATTTTCTTAGGTCCACTCCAATCAACACATTTGGATGCCCTTAAGAGCCGAAACCAAAAGCCAAACTAAATGCTTATAAACCATTCTTAAATCCTTGCATCTTACGGAATGTAAGCTATCCATCAAATTCTCACTTTCAAGCTCTCCAAGATAAATAGGGTCACTAGAGCTTAATTTCTCAATCACCTGATTTTAGCAGGTAAATATATGACAACCATCTACTCTCCAAGCAGATTGTATAACAACTTGGGCCTACTTTAAATTACTTCCAGGGTCACACACATTTTCCAACAAACACAAGCACTTGAAGGGTTGAAAAATTAGGCCATGTATATTAAGAGAAAGGTTTGAGGTTTGACTCTCTCAACTAGCAAAACTAGCATCTTGTCAGATGAAACAGCAACTAACTTATTGTTTGTGCCACTAATCAACCCCTATGGTGAAAAGAGACTGCATTGTCGAGCAGACAAATGATTCAAAATAAAAAAATCAATCTATTCCTCCCTCAAAATCTTCGAACGACAACTAAATCTGCTCATCAAGCTCAATTTTCTTCCAGAAGAAGAAATTTAGTAATAGAATGAAAGCGGACATAATACAGCCTTGGTTACATAAGAGAAAAATAAAAAAGGAATCTTTAACCAAGCTTGCTCCAGTCACTCCATCTCCATCTGTGTACATTACTACTTGCCCCTACAGTCACTCCATCTCCATCTGTGTACATTACTACTTGCCCCTAAAAGAACCCAATGTGCTAGTCCACAAGGACAAAAGGAACTCTAGTCCAAAAGAGTTGACTCATATTGGATGAATTAAGCACAGTCCTTAGGCCAGTTACCTCAATCATAAATGAAGCAATCCAAGAAATGAACAACAATGGAAAGAAATGGCAGAAAAGGATAGTCTCCACTGCAAAGTCCTCATAGAAACAGGTGAGAGCACCAAAACCTACCTTGAAGGGTCACAATGGAAGGCATGTAGATACAAGCGAGACATGAACTTTATATTATTTTTCACAGTCGTTTCAGCTGTCATAGACTTTGCTGCTTTATATCACTACAAAGCTGAATAAGAAATTCACTCCATATCGTGGATTCTCTTAACAGAAGTTGACATTTTTCTAACAATTTTTATGAAGACCTTTTGTACCCCCATCACCTTTGCGAAGGAAACGCACACACACTTCTACTTCAGTTATCTGACATACCTGTACAACTTGCACGCCAAAGCTAGATTTTGTCTCATAGAAATCATCATTTCCAACTCCTTTTATAGAAGGTCCACACATGCAATAAGTTCGCTCCGGGCTGCAGATATGTGTCGAGGCCAATAAGATGACTAACAAAGTAAATAAATGAAAATAGAGAACAAAAATCTCAAGATCAATAGGGAGAAAACAATAACCTGGAATGATCCCAGCGACGTATTTTCAAGTCAGTACCCCCTGTCAAGAGATCTCCACCAGGTAACGGAAGCAATGCTCGGATACCAGGAAGACGTGCGGGAGGTTCATTCAGCTCGTCAACCCTGTACTTGGAATTAATATTTCTCCTAGGATCCGATTTAGTATTTGTCTTATTGGATGGTCTGGCGAAGGCCCAAGGTGAATCAGAGGTTTCCACATCATTGTCATTGTTTGCTGCCCTTAATACCTGCGAACAAGAGAAGAATGATTTAAGAATGAAGCTCATCAACGCTAACTGTTCCTCCCAAGCTGTTGTGATGCTGTGATCTTGTACTATATCAAAGTGGATAGGGCTTTTGGGAAATGTATCTTTTACTTAGATATACCATTTGCACAGAGATCTTTGTGCCATGGTAATTTTTTATGAACAAGGCTAAATGTACACTCAAAGTTTGACATTGTTTTTGAAACTCCATCGTTTTCAAAAAAATTGCTGGCAGGAAAATGTGTGTTTTTTTTAAAACTATTCAATATAACGTCGCCGCATGACATGATGTAAGAAAGTGTACATGTAGCATGATTGATTTTTTATATGTGACGCGATTTTACATTTGAAGTATATATTTCCATCATCTTTACATCCTGAAACCATCACTTGCATTGCACAGTTTACCTTTGCCACCAAAAGAACAAATTCCAACCAAAATGCAATTAATTATTTAATTTACAAGGTTTTTGTACAAGATCATTATGCTTGACCATATTTTAGCTGTCGGATTACACATAACATGATTATCATAATGTTGTCAAACCAATTTATGATGTCACTTTGTGGTTCAGATGCAAAAAATTATCTTTGTTGGAAGATAGTTGACAGATAACACCCATGTACCTGGTGACAGCTCCCATTTTCTGCATTCCAGAGAGAAACTTCATTACAACCTGCTGCAACATAAACCAGAGGTCTTGTCACAGCAGACAAAGATGCACTGGGAGGAGGAACAAAAAGACACAATTTCTCTACAGGGCAGGCAAGAGAATATTGCCATGAGTGGACAGGTATACAGAATCTCAGATCCCAAAGAGTAAGCACGCCTCTTGATGATCCAGACACAAACCAATTCCCACAAGGGTCTGCTACCAGTGAAGATACATATCCCTCCTCACGGAACACTTTTGTATTCCAAGCATTTGAACTTGTTCTTGTATCCCAGAGATGAATCCCACAATTTTGAGTGCTGTACAGAATCATTTTGCTAGTACCACCATCTGGAGAGTAGTTCAACAGGCTTAGTACAGCACCTTCTCCGATGCCACTTTTTTTTACATCAGCAATACCCGAGTATTTTTCAACAACATTGCCGAGTCCTCTGGATATGTGGTCAACAGAAAACATATGTATCATCCCATCATTTGTTCCAACAACAACTTGTGTAGAACCTTGAAGAACAGTCACACATAGCGCTCGACTTCCCCCTAAGGAATACGTTAGCCGTGACCTAAATGAAATGTCTTTCTCCAGCTTCTTGGAATCCCAAACCTTAACAGTAGAATCTTCAGAAGCACTAACAAAAAAGCTATGGTCCATTGAAATGGAAACATCATTGACAGCAGACCGATGCTCTTGCAGGTGCGCCACCAGCACCCCACGAGGCCTCCACCCTGAATCAGGAATTGTTGATGACCGTGCCAAAGATGACATTTCTGATCCCTCAGTGGGTGTGGAATCATCTTCCATTGCCAGGGAATGCCCTTTTGTACTGCCAGACAGTCCCGTTTCACGAAACTTGCTGTTAATATAGGCTGTTTGATCAATTTCTCTGTCTTCAACTTCATGCACAACTCTCCGCAATTGCATGGAGCCATTTCCAATGTAGATTGACCCTGAGACAAGCTTAGGAGCTGGGACCGAACTGGCTAAGCTAAATGATTTACTTTTAGGATCCATCCAAGGCAAGGATGAGGAACTCAAACCTAATGAATTATATGGTGATGAAGAATCAGATGTTGTAGCATTCCCAGCTGTTCGCTTGTTTTCAACTTTAAAGTAGTACAAAGGTATGCCTTCTGATGATTTATCAATTAAGCTATTCATGCAACTAACTTGTGGAGACATGAAACCAGACAATTGTAACTTTTCTGATGCAGCACGCTCATGGGAGTCCATTGCACTTGAAGAATTTTGTATTAAGCTTCCCATTGATTTCAATTTACACTCGTTATCATCAGAATTGCTAAAACCCATTGGTTGCATAGAGCTACTAATAAATCTATGATCTTGATCATTATGTTGTCTGTCAGACCAGCTTTTCACTGAATCCAAGTCTCTGGCACTATTCTGGATAAAGTCTACAGTTTCCCATTGTTTGGACTGTGCTGATGGATTGTACCAAATCTTTCTTTGTCTCTCCAGCATATCTGAACTTCTGGCATTTTCTAAAAATTCATAGTACAGTTCTCTTGAGACTGGCGGCTTCAGACACAAAAGAAGAGCCTTTTCAGAGGCTAGAGATGCAGGTTGTCTACGGAGAAAAGGACGTATAACTGGGGCAAGAAATACATATGAATCCACTGCACCTAAGCTTTCACTGCTAGCAGAAATAAAGGTGACAGCCGACCTCCTTACCCATTGACTGGGATAACATAACAGCAGAAAAGAACGCTCAATCATCTCAAGCAGGGTCCTCTTTCTCAGAAAACCACTTTTGCACAAAATAGCCAAGCAGTCCAATGCATTGACAACGACGGCCTCAGAGATATCATTTAATGCCTGCTCAATATAAGGGAAAAGGTATTCCTCCACACTCCGTTGCCCCACAGAAAAGCAGACATAAATTATCTGTCCATAAAATACTGCTCTAAGTTGCTCATCACGATCATTCAGAAAAGCAGGGAGGATGGGCAACAAAAAGTCATTGCTTTGCCTGTGGCCGAAAAACCAACAAAGGTTCCCAATGTCCTGCAAGAGAGCTCTCCTGATATTTGGGGTTTGCTTTGGACCCATTACAAGTTCTTGAATGACCTCTGCAATAGATTTTCTCAGCTGTGCAAGTTGTACGTCACTATTCAGACTCTTAGGCTGCCCAGAAGTCTCACTGGCAGGTGTAAATGACTTCTGCAATAATTTTGTTTCATTAAGAACCCCTGCCTCAGTCAAGCTTATCGAGTGGATTAAGAACCCATAAGCAGTCAGTGCCAGCTTAGATATATTGCTGGCATAACATATCCTCACACTTTCCTCAGGATCATCAGGAAGCATGGAAAGCATCGGAAGAATATACTCCGGAAAAATTTTGGCATCACTGGGAGGAAAATCTCTAACTAGAGGAAGAATGTCACATAAAGTCTCTAAGGCAGCACATCGAACAATAGCAGCTGGATCTGAGAGCATTGCTACAACATATGGAAGGATCCGCTGTAAACGGGCTTCATCATCTATATACAAGGAGCAAGACTTCAATAGAAGTATAGCACCCCTCCTCATAAAAGGCAACTTGACATTTCGTATGCAGGAGCAGAGAAGTGAAGCGATCAGAACCATACCCTCGCAGCTTATAACATCCTGAGGTAAGGGTAAAAAAGGCATTCCAAAAGTATCTGATTGATTATCGTGATCCAACATCAATGAGCTCAAATCAGTCATTGTGATTTTCTTCAGGAAGGGATGATGACTTCTCTTGAACACATTGGAGATCATCTGAATTAGTTCACCAGGAGATTGCATGCCACTTCGCTTTTGATTTTCAGAATACCTTGGATTGGCTACATTACTTGGTGTTGTCTTCGAACGGAAATTATTTTGTTTTACATCTCTGAGCAGGGTACTGACATCACCAAGAAGATCGAATCGATCATGAACAGAGCCCTTCTCTATCTCCTCTGTTTTGCTCGAAGACTGATTGAAATGTTGACTTGCATCCCTCCCAGGAAGTAATTGACTTGCATTTTCTGAAGAGGGTTCCAGTCCACAACCAACCTCTTCGCTTGCCGTGTTGCCCATCAGTTGTTTCAGTATTTCTTGGAAAGAGGTTTGGCATAGTAGTACCTACAGGAGTCATTAGAGAATTAAAAACAACTATTGGAGTGAAATTAAAAAAATAATAATAACACAGAGAGAACTCCCACGAGTTCCTTACCCTTGCATCAGAATTTAAAGGGTTCAACACGGAATAGAAGTTATGAAGAAACGGCGAGAAGTAACTTGGGAACACAACATATGCGAAGGTTTGCAGGTAGCTTTCAGCAGAGCATCGTGTCTCCGGATCCAATTGAATCATATGCAAAATCATCTTACGGATTCCTGAATCTGGAATCTGCACTCATGCAGTCTGATAAATCAATCACTTGGTATTCAGGTGAATCTAAAAGCTTGTGAGAATATTTAAATCTAAGGAACTAGACAACTATTCTCAGGACACCTTTTTTAAGTAAAAAAAACATATGGTTCATGAAAAACAAACCTTTTCCAGATGTTGGCTAGGATCATATTGTCCTCTTCGATATGCAAGCAGTTGAGAGAGTTCAAACAAAGGCTGACCTTCAAGAAAAAGCTCAGCAATCACACACCTGATGCAAAATATTGTAAAAATCAGGTATCTGAATTCATGAAACACCATAAAATATAATTTCGCATTTTTACATGTCAGCTATCCAAGGTCCATGTTAGCATATTAAGTCAGTGAAATTGATGGCGGTTAAGAAGGGGTAAATTATCCTACCCCGCCCCTGTTAGACGAAGATCATGAACTGGTCCTGTCCCCCAAATACTTTATTTTATTTTATTCTTATTTTATGTTTTACAATTAAATTGTAATTTAAAATATTAAAAAACTTAATATATAAGTCAACAGGACGGTAAACGAGGATTTTTTTATCCACACCATCCAGACCCCACTCCAGCTCGTACAAATCCCCGCCGACGCCAACAGGGCAGGGAGGGCCGCTCCCTGCGCCCTGTTGCTATCCCTAACAGCTGTGAACAAAACAATCAGATTTTTAAGCAAATCAAAGATGGGTGATTTGATTTCACCAATTTTAAGATGAGTGTCCTAGATGCAACTCCAATCAAAGTTGGATGACCTGCAATGTATTTAATCCTATGAAAATATCTTATTTATCTTTCTGCTGATTTTCTTGTTGTGAATTGGTAATAATATTCAAGGATTATATATATGATATACCGATAGCTGTGTGAGTGTTAGTTTTTCATGATAGTTAAAATATTGGTTAACATGATCTTACATGCTATAAATTCGTCTTATTGTAATGAAATATATATTATTTAGTAATTGCAAGCTTATAGCTAAGTTTTACTCCTAGATATTCCAACACTTTACATTGGACAAGATCTTATCAAGAAAATAGATTTAAAGGGTTTGCCTAGGCCTTTTTTTTTTTCTTTGGAGAATATAGATTTTATAATAGTAATTTTTTTTTTTAAGAATGTATCGTTAAAATTAGGGAAAAATTTTTGGTTTATGTGTGAAATTATTTTATTGGGAGAATGTTTAATTGAAAATGAATTTGGGGAAAATGAGTTTTTAAAGAATGGGGATCAAACACTAGTTAAATCCAATATATTGTATTAAATATTGGATTATGTAATATTTTTTCATTGATTCTTGTCTATGTAGGAAAGACTTGACCCTCAATAGAAGAGGAACTATAACCAAAGAGTTTCTTGAAGACCTTATTATTTCACCCATACCAAACGGGGGTCTTCGATGCAAAGAAATTATGCAAAATATGATTAGCACAACTGACATTCCTTTATCCGCCAGCATAAGAAGGATTTGGGCATCAAATATTTGTTGAATCGCTAAAAATACTAAATAATTGGAAGAATTGGGAAACTCTTTAAATATTTATTCATAAACAACCAAGTAAAAATCTACAAGCTATAAAGTGTTTAAATAGAAAAAACCCTGAACTTACGAAAGACATAATTACCCTAAGAAACAATTAAATAAATAGTGAAAGTCCGGCTTCATCATTCTCCTCCGATTGGAGAAGAATCGTCCTTGAATTTTATGTTTTCTTCACCAAATACCTTGTAACAATAGTAATTATCCGATAAGTACAAGAAAAATATCAATAAACTCGTCCATGTGCTAGCCTGTCAATACTATATATACGTTGTTTGTGAGAACAAATTCTTGGCACGTCCAAAACTCCCCCTCTACTTCATTGATAAATCACTCCATCGGGGTGCAACATGTAGATTTAGCACCCCAATTACATCAAGCTGCATACGTATTATTGCATGGTCCCTAATCTCAAATGTTTTCTCCAAAACCAAGTCATCGTACTGAGCAAATTTCCTTTTCAAGTTCACAAAGATCCCATTAAAACAATTATAGTTTCCATAACTAAGTGCATGCTAACCATATGTGCTCTCATCATAATTTCTTGAATTTTCAGCAACGAAAACTCTCCCTCTAAAACATGCGCCATCACCACTATTCAAGCAATTAAGGCCCTTATTTAGCAGAGTTAATGTTATCAAAGCCGTTCCCTAATGTCACAGTAGTCATTTGTCCTACATCCACAATGGCAGCAACTTTTCTACAGTGCAATTATTCGGCCCTTTAGAAACTGCCTTCAAGCAGGCTTTGTGACTTTACTGCACCATCCTCGGTTCTTGTTCTACCAACCACCGGATCATAAAATTTACAAATCTGATTTTCCATGTCCATTATGTTTACGTTTTCCTCTTTTCACTTCTCTGATGCATGTTCGTTAACCTCAACGTCAAAAATAGACAAACTATGGTAATTATAAATAACAGGAAAAAGTTCATTGTCATTGGAGTCCTCCATCCCTGATTCCACAACCAGTGCTCCCTCGCATCATCGTAATAGCCAATTGATCCATTGTGTCATCGGGAAGTCATGTCAACATAGTTGTGCTAACTCATCGTGATGCATGATTTCTCCATCAAGGTTTCGCGAACAACTCATCTCTATGAAGAACATGACTATACTCTAATACCAAAATGGATATAGCGGAATTATGTAGAATATGATTAGCACTCCAAAACACTCATTGATACGCAAAAGCACTATGGACTTGGGCATCAAATATTCAATGATTTGCTAAACATACCAAATAACTATAAGAATAGAGAAGCTATGAATAGAAAAATCGAAGTCCTAAACATGCAAATAACATAATTACCCTGAATAACTTAAACGTGCAAGAAATAATGTAAAGATAAAATTAAGAAAACAATTAAATAAATAGTGTAAGTCTGGCTTCATCACTCTTGTTGCATTTTGCCTCAACAAACGAACGAGATAAGATAATGATTCACCAATATTCAATCACATTAATAACGAAACATTTAGAATTTTCTTTCAAGATAATCACTCTAATCAGGAATATGCTCACCCTACAGCGAAGATGTCCATAGAGGGCTTTAAAGGTGCATCTTGTGTAACATGAGTCTCACCTCCATGCTCGTAAAACCTCTGAAAATGAATGAACAAGCTGGTCAATAGCTGCAAATTTGCAGCATACTTTTACTTCTAAATAGAAAAGATTATTACATTGAAATTGTTACTTCGAAAGTAGAAATCTTCCCAATAAGAGCTGGTTAGTGCTTAAAATGTTTAACTGTAGTTTCCAATTTTTCTAATGAAAAACCACAAGCGTAAACATGGTGCTAAGAGTAATTTAACTCAATATTTCTCTTTGATTAATAAAATAAGCAATCTCATTGACCTACTTCAGTGTAACTTAAAGGGCATTAATATGGGGTTCTGATGAATACATTATATATGTGGACTGAAAGTGGAAAGATGCACATAGTAGTGAAAGCAATAAGAGACTTGAAATAATTAATCCAGAGAAGTTTTTGTAAAATGATGAAAGATTGCTTCAATATAGTTTATAGCCTAAACTGGCCCTTAACTAAGTCCACATCAGCTAAATTAACATAAGGGAACTAGGGAGAACGCAAAAGAAAATTAAGAGGGTTAGGCAGTGCCACGATTATACATCTCAGAAGAGAGAAATGAAGGAGACGGGTCTTACATTTTCTTCAGCTCTATGTTAATGAGTATTATGATGTTAAAAGACAAAATGTCCTGAACATAGCAAAAATGATGATGACAAGATGGAAGTGTGGTGCATAATGGATAAGATAAGGAATGAAAATATATGACATCAAGTAGAGGTGGAATCGATTAATGATAAATTAGCAGCAAGATGACTTGGGTGATTGAGACATGCCTCGTCTAAACCTAAAGAAACTCATGTTTCATAAGATAAAATAATCTCACGTGTTTGAATATGGAGTAATAGACCAAAACTAACATAGTTTGTTGTCATTGCTAAAGATCCAATTACTATGAAGCTTCCACTAGATGTAACAATGAACTTACAGAAAGGTGAAGATCAATTTGTGCAGCCAACCTCAATTATATAGAATAAGACTTAGTTTATTGTTAGTGTTGTTCTTGCATATTTTTCAGAGCCCAAATATGTCCCTAAAAGTAGTACACGTCACATCTTTTTAAGCTTCAATTCTTTACCCATCAAATTGATTTTTTAACCCCTCAAAGTCATACTCCTCATCTTTTGTGCCACAAAAACTGAAGAAAATCAGTTGCAAGAATCTTATTTGTTTTGCTAGCCATAACTGAATTTGAGATCAATTATTATTAAAAGTGACTTCATGCTTCTCCTATATCAGATATCCATCAAATTTATAAATTTAATGGTCACTTTGTAAGCGTATTTAACTAGGACACGAATATTAGTTATTAGGCAGTAAAATTGCAACTCTACAAAATTAAGTGAAAAGCATTAACTGTTCTTATAGAAAGGAAAGCTGTAATTTCACATTGATATAAAAAATTAACTGGATGTTTTATAGCATCAGCATTTGTAATATTTATCTCTATAAAGATGTTAGGTGTAATGGATATCCGACAGGTGACTCCTTCAGAATACACCAAGATGATAAATCTCAATTCTCACATTAATAAAGCCTAATAAAAGAATATAAGATACCGCTTTTCAACTAGCAAAGGTTATACAATTCTCTGGTTGACTAAAGTACACTTTCGGACAAAAAGGTAGACAACAATCAATGCTAAAAGGAATCTATTTCATCTTAAGAGGATAGAGGTTCCAGCAATTCTCCACAATGGAAAAGAAAGATCATCGATCTCAAAAGACCAATGAAGATCCAGGTATCCAACATGCAATGCAAGTCACTATGTCTACGTGTGAATTTAATCGCTAAAAAGATCACCACAAGAATCTGAGTCTTTCTTTGTAGCATCGACTCCTTAAAATTTTGTCACGAGTGTTATCCACATTCAAACATTAGCAAAGGCCTGCTACAAGTATCAACTGTATTTACAGTTACGGCATCAATTCCCCATATTGAAGACCTTAATTTCAAGTGTAAGTTAAATTAAGCCCTGCTGAACCCGTAATCAAGTAGGAAACTTGACAAACAGAAAGCAAACCTCAGGGGCAAGATAACAACGTCTTCTTCCACCAGTGTCAAAGAAAAACGAAAAATCAGATGGGTCATCATGTGGAATATATGTCGGTTTGAATGAGGCAAAGTCAGCGAGATAAAGCCAATTCCAGGAAGTGACCAGCACATTCTCACATTTAATATCACCTGTAACAATTTTTATGTTTTTTCTCAAGGAAATTGAATATAAGAAACCTATAACTATGCGGAAACTTATTTCGTGTATAAGTTATCTAACCGTGACACACTCCATGCTCATGGCTCTGCTTCACTGCATAAAGCAACTGCAATACCAAGATTTAGTGAGATGCCAATTCCTACCCACCAACAAATGGGGAACAAAAAGAGGAAGAGAAGAACCTGAAAAGCCAGCCACTTCTTTTCTACATGACTAAGAAAAGGCCGTGTACTCAATCGATCATGAAGATTATTGAAAAAATATTGCCTCAACAAATAAGCAGCTTTATCGGTTTCAAGCCAGAACTGCAAAATGTATTAAGAGTCAACATTTATAGCAATTTATGATTGTGCTCACATATTCTAGAATATAAATCTTCGATCCCAGCTATTGTACACCCGTGAACTCTCTACTTCTAAAGTTAAGACTGTGATTAACTTATAGTTATTGGTAATATCTTATTTTTCACTTCCAGATGGTATGCATATTCTGCAATGTATCTACAATTACAATAAAACAAAGGGGGAGAATGAAAATTGAGCATATTCATGAATTGATTAAGAAAGCACTAATTGGAGATAAGAAGCTGAAGAACCGGTTAAGAGGGTTAGGGCCCATTTAACGAAGGCCGCTAAATGAACTGATAAGGAAATGTGACAGGGTAGCATTAATAATAAACAATAGAAGAGGAATCCAATCTAAATTACATAGAATGAGGAACTTAAAAGGATTTGAGCATTTTCAGTTAAACCGTGGAAATTGCCCTTGATAGGTGGGCCGAAAAATGAAGATTTCAGTGCCTAACCCTAAATAAATATAGGATAAAACTTTGTTCAGTTGAGTTGAGAATAAATGATCCCCCAGTGCCAAAATTCTTTTTAAGCTAAATTTGTTTTAAACATAAAGCAGATAATTGTCATATACTGAAAATCAA
Source organism: Fraxinus anomala (assembly GCA_903798345.1). Taxonomy (NCBI): domain Eukaryota; kingdom Viridiplantae; phylum Streptophyta; class Magnoliopsida; order Lamiales; family Oleaceae; genus Fraxinus; species Fraxinus anomala. Next base: position 13,734 of record CAIGRN010045561.1, read on the forward strand.
CTGTAACTTACTCAAGATTGCAGTCTGTACAATTTCTGAACAATTTTATGATTGATACACCAAATAAATCCACTGACATTCTTTATTATAAACAACTCAATCCATATAAAAACAATCATTTGTAAACAAAGTTGGTTACCCATTACAATTTTTAACCTAATACTCCAAAACACAATATGTGCTGGTCCAGGAATATTCCTTTCTAGTTCAAATTGTGTGTAGGTTACCTATATTTAGCATTAAGGGGGTGTTTGATGTACATTATTTAGAAAAGAATGCATTTTATGATGTGATGGAAAATATTTGGATAAAAAATAAAGAAAAGTTTTAGATTTACGGGTAATATTATTTTATTGAAAAATGTATGGTTGAAAATGAGTTTTGAAAGAATGAAATTTTGTAAGAACGTGGATCAAACAGGGGCTAAATTCCTCCTTTCAATCACAAAAAAGTATTATAAAACCACACCAAAGTTTTAACAGCTGTTCCTTTACCCTTCTCTCTCTTCTCAAAACTTTGATTACCAAAAATGAAAATTGTTATAAGGGTTAATTACCATAAAAGCAATTAAAACCACCAAAGTAGTGGATTCCAATAAAATCTCACAGACAAATTAGCTTAATCTATAGGGACGATGTGAAGCTTGCTTATAGTTTAGCATTGCATTCCTCTGCGTACTAACAAATGAAGTTATTACTTATAAAAAAACTAGCCCAAAATTTAATCCACCCGTCTCCCTCCCCACACACACACCACCTAAACAGCCAAACTAAATTTTAACAAGCATAATTACCATTATAGATTGATAAAAATTCTCGAAAATAACATTTAAAGAATATGAAAGTCAGCACATATTAGCGAGATAAAATTAACTAGTCCAATTCACAATACTAAGATAATGCCTCCTCCCTAAACACTTTAGCAATAATATTCTTCATAATAATACAAATAAAGACCACCCACACACAAATATTCATTCTCCCATCATTTTTACCGAGCAATTATAAGCTGTATCCACAGTCAATGTAAAGTAACTTTCTCCAATCCTTGAATTAGATACAGAAGAAAAAGCAAATTGAAAGAAAAAGGGCGATGGGAACCTGGAAGGGCCAGACATGTGGGTGATCGAGGTTAGAGAATTTATCACGAATTTCAGCAAGGCGGCGCTCGTATTCCCTCAAAACAATAGAGTCGCCCCTCTTGAAGTAAACCTTGACCAGCACCAGCCCCTCATCGTGCTTGCACAGTATAGATTTCAAAAACCTGCCCCTACCCAGCACTTCCTTCAACACCAAATTGTAGGATGATGGCAAATCGTGCAAATAGTACTCAGTCGACGAAGCCTGGGTCGTTCGCGCGATCTTGTTACCCATTATTCCTTGTTAAGCAAAAGAGAAACCTTTCGGTTTTTGTTTTAATGGGTAAAATATTGTGCTGTGTGGAATATTTTAAAATTTTCTACATTTTTTGTTTATGTTCTTGAGAAATTGGGACGGGGGATTAATGGCCGTCGAATGGAATTGAGTTTTAAATTTAGCCCAATTAAAATTAACAATTAATTTTAATTAATTGTTTTATGAAGCCCTTAATCTCATTTTTCCATCAAAATATATTTTTAAACGGTGCTTTGACTACATTTTAATAACATATTTTTCAATAAAATAATATTACACGCAATCTCAAGATTTTTCCTTATTGTTTAACACACATTCTTTATCACAACACTATTACAAAATGCATTTTTTGAAAAAAAAAAAAAATGAGAGTCAAACAAGTCCGAAATTTATAATTTTCTGATTACATATTTTATTATTTTTAGCAAAATAATGAACTTAAGAAGTATGTGTAAAAGAATTAATAAAAGTTTTGAGCTTTCAATATAGATTTATATCCTAACTATATAAAAGAGCTAGTTTTTTTTTTTTTTTTTTCCAGGTGTCGTATTCTCCAATCGTCCACCAAAA
>CAIGRN010045583.1:0-12161 GCA_903798345.1 Fraxinus anomala
TTAAAGAAAGATATCTAACTCGTATTTTTTTTAAATTCAATTATTTCATTAACATTTATTATTTTTACGATACAAATTTCTCAATGTAATTTTCATCATTTTATTAGGAAATTTTATATGGAATATGACATCAAAAATTTTCGATATTTTACATCCGAAAAAGTCACATCTCATATAAATTTTCGGATGTAAAATTATATGGGGTATAATTTTTTTGAACGTAAATTTTCGATTGTAAAATTTCTTTCAAATTCTTTGAAAGTTCGATTGTACTCCTTTTACTTTAAAGTTCTGGATCTGCCCCTGTATATACACATATACATTCTGACAAGAATTTGGCCATCTATATACGTGGACAAATATATATTGATTATACCTACAGACAAAACATATATATAAATCTATGCTTATATAATATAACATACACACATGCATATATCAAAACGTACACACACATTGTATTTAATCATGATTGACAAATATTATCTAATGTTATAAATTGAAATATAAATAAGTACCTTACAATAAATTATTCAATTTCAAGAGGGATGGATGACACGGAAATGAGAGTTTTTGATATGATTGAGCCAATTCTTATATGCAAGGAGGTGATTATATAAGTTAAATTCTCATTTTCTAACCTAATGATAGCTAATTAGACATAATTTATGTTAAATAAGTAACGAGACCTATCATTTATTCATATTAACTTATTTAGTCATCAATGCGATTCTATTAGTTATAATTTCCATTAGTAATTATTCATCTAATATTTTCCGATTGACTTACACAAAATGTGTGCAAAATAAAACAAGGAAAATATTTCCATTCGATGTCTAGGTTCAATATGTAAGAAAGACTAATCATAAGCACATATTAACATACATATATTATAATTAAATTCGAGTTTAATAAAATTATATACATACCATAGTTAAAGTAATAGGCACGTTGATTGTCAATGACGTTCATAGTATAGTTCACTGCAAAATATAGTTAGTCACGATGAAAATAATTATATTAATTGAACATTAAATGTAACAGTATGAAATTAATCTAGATAGATGTGATAATCACGAAAAATGAGTAAGCGACGTTACATAAATTTTGCAGTATTTTACATCAAATCCTACACCAAATTAAAAATCATCTCCAACTGTTATACCAAAACTTACACAAAATGAATAGTGTTTAATCATTTTTTCTCTTTTTTTTTCTTCATAATTTATTTATTTTACAATACACAAATTACTAAATAAATAATTACGTTAAATTAACAAAAAGGATAACTAGCACAAAACCCAACGAATTTAAATAGTGAAAAAACATTAAATATGTGGTCGATGAACTTGAGCTATTTATCCCTATTTTAGCTTGCAAATAAGGGTAAATGAGAAGAAGAAGAAGAAGAAGAATAATAATAATAATGATAATAATAATAATAATAATAATAATAATAATAATGTTTTAAATTACCCCATCAAATGTCAATGGTGGATTACCTATGAAATTTCAATGATGAGATAAACTGGAGCTGTTAATCTCCATTTTAGCCTAAAATTAATGCTGTGATAAACAATCCTACCTATTAATATGTTTGGCGTGTAACATTCCTTCATTTGAAATTGTTGGAGTATAACATCCTTACCTTTTACTGTAATTATGAAAAACGTCCCTAGCAGGAACATGTTTCAACATCACATAACCTGCACCAATTTTAGCTCCATCTTCAATTCTAACGTTTCCTAGTATACAAGTGCCTGCTCCAATTAGAACCTCATCACCAATTTTTGGATGTCTGTCCCCAGAAACTTTTCTAGTGCCACCCAAAGTCACATTATGCAAAATTGACACATTATTTCCAATAACTGTTGTTTCTCCAATTACAACTCATGTAGCATGATCAAGTAAGACCCCCTTCTAAGTTTTCGTTTGGAAGATGATAGACATCTGTGCAACATCAATAACCACCATTCTTGACGAAATAGAAGCCAAAGCCCTCACCTCTCACAAACCTGCAATCACTCAAAAGAAGAATTTAGGAAATGAAAAACAAAAATACCCAACCTAAAAATAACAATTTACCTTCACTTCATTGTGTGCTTTCACTGGCGACGAGGAGAGGAGAGGAGAAGAGAGGAAAGGGGAGGAGAAGGGGAATAATGTTGAAGTCGAGGAAGATTGTTCAAGCAAGAGAAAAAGAAAACTGCTCATGGGAAAAATTTGTATGCATTAGGTCGAGTTTGGTGTAAGGGAGAATGGGGAAAAATTGTTATAAGACAAAAATACCCTTCTATGTTGAGAAAAAATGGGGATTCTTGTTGACTTAACGGCAAATTTGGATGGAAATGAATGGAATGGCGTTTTGCGCTATCAAATGCGTGATTGAGGATAAAAAAGCCAAAAGATGAAAGGTATGGACGTATTGCACAATAATATTAAAATGTATGAATGTTTTGTGCTATTTACGCTTAACGAAAATATTAAATTCATTAATAAATATAAAAACTATAGTACAATCAATAGAAACACTATGAAAAAAGGAAATATCAAATTATGCCACTAAAAAATAGTGCAATACATTTCGAATTTGGATATTATTATATTACGAAGTCAAAATAGTGTTGCAATTTAATTCTCGAAATTCGTATGCTCTTCCCACAAATGATCGATTAATGCATTTCGAAGTACAATTTTAATTAATTCATTAATTATTATTTTTTACATTATTAAAATTTATTTTAAATAATAATAATAATTTATTTTATTAAAAAAATATATAACACGAATGACACAAATACACTTCATCAATTAGTTTGACAAATGGAAAAAAAAAAAAAAAAAGGTAAATTTGACTTTGCACTATTTTGCATCAAATGGTGCAATCAAACTATTCACTTTGCACTATTTTGCACCAAAATTTGGTGCATTTCAGTGTTTTGGTGCTACTTTCGGAGATGACTTTGTAGAGAGTGGATTTGGCTCTCCAAATTTAGAGAGTCAAACTTACCCTCTAAATTAAAATATTAATTTAAAGATTTTACTGGAGTATAATTTTAAATGTTGATTTTTTTAAAATAGAGAACATCTAATTTTTAAAGAATCTACTGAAAATGCTCTTATAGTAGTAGTATAGCTCACAAATTATTGTGTCTATTGAAAGAGAAAAATCCTATTTAACATTGTTGATTTCATTTGAGAATAGTTCAAGGCCTACTTTCTTCAAGAAAAAGAAATAGTAATGCTTATGTTTGAGCAAGATGTTTGTTGATATCATTTTTTTGTAGGGATCTAGGGTCATCTCGCATTCACGCAAGTTTTTGTTTAGCACATTTGGACAAACTGTAAGTTGCATGTGGCCTTCTCCAAAGAGGGAGGAGGCGGTTGTACATACTCCGACGATCAAATCAGCCTTTTGTAAGAGTAAATATTTGGGTCTAAGACATGCTTAAAAAGTGAGCCACCTTTGTAAAAGAAGTTTCAATTCGGGAAATATAAAAAAAAAAAATTATGAGAGCAAATTTACCTTTGAGAGTCTAAAGTTGCAATACCTTTGAATGACAAAATGTGTGAGCTTGTATAATAGAAAGTGATGAGTAAGAATCGTTAGATGAAGAGACACATGGCTTCATCCTAACAATTAAGGCACCTTGTTATAGGCATCAATCGATCAATTCTAAGTTCGACACATTTAATGTCATGGTCATTTGTTGCCCTAGGTCTAACATATGGGGGCTAGACTTGACATATTAACTTAGTAGAGCGACTGCTGCAACATCAACCATAAATGGAAGATTTTGTATAGAAGATCCCCTGCAACGCCTCATACTGCCTTGCCTCATCTATGAAGATTTGGGGCCCTGGACATGGGTTTGACCTATCCATAGGAATTTGACCTCTTTACGGGGGGTTCAACCAAATTACCAACCGGCAAAATGATGTGGAGTGCAGACTCAAGTTCGCTTGACATGCGATTGCCACGTGGCTATTCTTGGAGCCTCATTAAAAGAGGCGTAACAATAGTCCATCAAGTCCATGTACAAATATTCATATAATGCATGGAATTTTAGGTCGAAGTATGATATCTTGTTTATGTCGCATTTTCTGTTTCTGAAGATGTGGTGCTTCGGCGTGGGCTATTTTATATTGGTTGGACTTGTGCTTTTCTAACCTCCCTCGATTGCGAAGGGATAATGAGCACAATAGCCCCCCAAGTCAGAGCATGATTATTCATACAATATGTGGACTTACATTGCTTAATATAAGTAGATTTTTCATGGCAGAATGCGATCATGATTTTTGAGAGGCCTTTACATTGAGGGCGAAGCTATTGATGTAGATGAAGCATGCGATAAGTTTGAATTTCATTTTGGCAAGGCCCTTACATTGAGAACAAACCTGTTGATGTAATGAAGCATGCAATAAGTCTGATTTTCATCTTGACGAGGCCCTTACATTGAAGGCGAGCCTGTTGATATAAATGAAGCCTACGATAAGCCTGAATTTCATTTTGGCAAGGCCCTTACATTGAGGGTAAGTCTGTTGATGTAAATAAAGCCTGTGATAAGGCTAAATTTCATTTTGTTGAGGCCCTTACATTGAGGATAAGCCTGTTGATGTAGATGAAGCCCGCAATAGGTTGAATTTCATTTTGGATCACATTGAAGGCGAGCTTATTGTTCAAGATCTGATAATTGCAAAATGCAATAGGTAGAGGTGAAGTGTTGACATGACAAGATATTGATGGATGCGTGCCATAATAATTTGAAACATCTCACTTTCTCAAGAAACGAACATTTGCATATTTTCAATACACGTATATAGTGCGTATTAAATGTGCAATGATGAGTTGCAGTCACATCTGCTTGAGGCGATGCGTATACACATGCACGTGTTGTACACGCCTCAATCCTAACATTACATTCAAATTTGGAGAGGCGCCCTTTTGTCTTTAACAGTTTAGATGAGGAGACCAGGTGGATGCCCCCAAATTAAATGGTTTCAATCCAACGGTCATCGTTCATCCTTTCTGCCTATAAAAGGGAATCCTTAGGCTTTTCAATTCTCCTTTCACTTTGCAAAATCTGAAAAATATTCAAATGCTAAAGGCATTTGCATTTTCCAGCGAGTTATACTTTGTTCTTCGACGAGCAGTCAGTTTTCTTTCGTTCAACAAGTTAGCAAAATCTTGTGTTAGGTAATCTGTTCGTGATTTCGGCTTCATCTTCATCTTCTAATTTTTCTTATTCTTCTTGGGGAAATTTTTCTGCTAAGAGCTTGTTTGGGATAAATTTTCAACCAAAATTTAATTATTTATTTGATCGTAGCCGATGCAAAATGGGCTCACTGCTGTCATCTTTGTTGACTTCCATCTTCGTAAATTCTCACACTGGGACCCACTTGCACTTTTGCAACGGTAAGAAAATTGCTTTAAATCTGGTAGAAACTGTTAACATACATGGACTAAACGACCTCTTATTCTAGAAATACCAATATGGGGGGTTTTTAAGTGGGGTGGATATAAGCTTAATTTGTGCTGAGACGGGACTTCCCGACATAATACCAACTAATAGGATAATGGAGGCGATGGGGGCGCCAAAATACCTTCAACAATTACTGAGGCCAAACTGGTTAAGTTTAGGGACTAGTTTAGGATACTGGACACAGTAGAACTCTGAGTGTCGAGCCTTACGAGTGAGCCATTTTCCTAGGAAATGCTGTGTTGCCATCAGCAAGGCGATATTACGTGCTCGGATGAGATTGTCTCTACACTCATTCTTTAGATACATATGAATTATAACTTGGTCCACCCAGCTTCTTCCAAACATATGGAGCCAATTCGTAGAGAACTTCCTTCTTTCGAAGGAGGTCACTCTTGGCGAGGCCTTCCTTCTTTAGAATGAAGAGTTGTAGTTAACTACAATTACTTGTAAATACTATAGTGTTACTTTAATGTATAGATTGTGGGTCAATAGCTAGTGTTACTTAGAGTTTGTGGACTGTGGTTCACTAGCTTCACTCCATGTACCTCTCTTTGAACCAGCATTCCATTTTTTGGTAATTTTATATTACAATTCTTGTCAGCAGGTTGGAGTGCTAAACATTTGCTCCACTAAAGATTCTCTCTCCAAGTTACACGAGACCGTGTTAGTTTTGAGACGTATGGTATGCTATGTCGCTATTCAACAATGACGAAAGAAAAAACAAAATAAAAGAAGAGGAAAGTATCGAGCATGAAAACATCTAACATGGAGCATACAAATACAAAGCTGATATCTTCGTGACAACATAAATGTTTTCAAAAAAGGTTGGCAGTGTCTGAGAACCATTTCTGTACTGATCACTTAGAGCAATTGTAAATATCCTTTCTTAAAGAATGAAAAATATTGCAGTCTCAGAACTACAATGAGAAAAATGAAACCAATAACCATACAACTATGAACTTTAAGAAATGAAAATAAGGGCAAAAATGTACACTCACCATTCAATAAAATCTGAAGTATACATTCCTGCACAGTTTGAGATAGCCATGGAAGATCCATTAATCCAACTCGAAAATGCATACTTAATTTAAACATCCCTCGTCCCCCGAAAATCTAAGCAAAAGTGCACCAAGGAAGAGGTGGCATATCCATGCCTGATAGCCGCACAATCTTTTTGAGAAACTTGTATCCCCAAAATCATAAATCGTTGGGGTGCCATGTTAGCTCATGTGTTAGTCTTGCTGTGTCTCTTTAAAAAAATCATTAACGAAAGAAGTCGGGAGAGTGCAATGTGATATAATGTGCATCTTCCAAGCCTTTAGCTGGATCTCCATCGAACCATATTATGGTTCCTGCAAAAATAAGCCAATGCATGGTGTTAGCTGTATAGATAACACCATAGCTAAGATTAAAGATAAATACAGACAATAGCTGGGCAAGATAATGCTCTTCTCCAGCCACTCAATTCTGTTTTCATACTCGGGAATTTCACATATGCTGATAAAATGTGCATCAGGAACAAAAAAAGAGTCAAATTTCCTAAAATAAGCTCTCAATGATGAATGATTTTAACAAGCTGCTCGTCTATTCCAAAACAATAGCCTGTTTGGTCGCAGTAAGGGATTGAACAGGAAAATTGGAAGGATAAAATTTGAACATTTTTTCATGTGGTCTGTCCAATCCTCTTTGAAACATGCCATGGAAGTACATGCATGCTATATTCTTTCAAAGGAAAGCTTTTTATTAACAACTTTCCAAGGAAAGACATATTGTCCTTTTGTCGTAGTTGCACTCTATCAATATCGCATAGGATAATACAATGGATAAAATTTTTAATATTCTTTTTATTATTTAATATTTCTCAGTGTTAGTTTAATCTAACTTACCAAACATGTCATTAAAGTTAGTAAACCATAACTATAGACTGTAAGCAGCTAACAGAACACGTTATATTGGCCTACCATAAACTGTCTTATGTCAGACATAGATATTGGGATAGAAGTTCACCCTGGACTATACCTGGCAGAGTTGCAGGTTCCTCCTCTCGTGTCACGTGAAGTATGATTGTTCCCGAAAGGACAGTAATGAATCCACAAATCTCAGATATTACGCTGCTCGTGTTCTGACCCGACCAATCCTTCAAACACATTAGACATTAGTAATAACTTGGAGGTATAATGAAGCAGGAAATGGGCAAGGTACATTCCAAGAGAATGGGAATTACCTTGAACATTATGGCACTCGCAATGATAGTTAGAGTTGTGAACATTACATAATATATTGGAGAAACAACTGCTGCATTGAAAGTATCGAGTGCCTGAACAAAAATGACATAGGGAACAGGAAATGTGAGAAAGAGGAAAAGAAAGACATTCATTACAATGGGAATGATTAATATTGAGCCAAGAAACACCCAGATCAAAAAAGGTCATTTCATGTTTATGAGCACCTTGTTAAGATAATTTAACTGTGTGATCGCACAGATTACTGCAACTGAAAGAAAAAACCATGTCTGTGGATATGATGCTTGACTGATCCCCTCCAGAGTAATCTTTATCACAATTCCTACAGCCTTTATGCTCATGACCTGCACGGTAACAGAATAAAAGATGGTGATCGTGTTTCAAAATAAGTGATTACTTACTTACTTCCAACTTAAACAATAAAAGAATCGTGTTATTTAAAACTTACTTTTAAGTAAACTATTTAAGCTAAGTCAAGCGTGCTCTAAGCACAGGAGACAGAAGTTCTTCCTCAAACAAATAGCACAACAAACAAATGTTTCCGAGAAAAACTATTACCGTAAGTGAACCCATCAATGAACAAATTCCCAAGTAAACCAGTATGTTTGTCTGTCCATAGTGGGGCTCAAAGTACATAATCAGAAGAAGAACTATTGACAAAGTTGCTGCTACATATATTAGAAAAGCTGTAGAGAGAAGCAATAAGCAAAAGTGAGAAATGACTTTTTTTCTTTTTTTTTTTTTGGCAAAAACAAAAGAAGTTTTTGAAGACAAGAAATGGAAACCTGGTTCAGTAGCCAAAGTCCAGATTTCTAGCACAGAACTCGGTGTATGTTCCTGAGGTGCATGAATTACAATTACTACTGATCCTACGATGCACGAAAGGCATCCCAGAGTACCCATCTGCCTTAATCGTTCCTTCAGCATAAAGTGTGCTAGAACAGCACTATTCAGATCCATCAAAGAGGTTAATGCTGTAAAAGATCATCAAGAGTTTCTTACTGAATTTACATTATCACACTAAATAACACAAAGAATTCAGAAAATGTACCTAACAATTATACTCAATGCACCGAGAGGAGTCACAAGAACTGCTGGGGCAAAAATATAAGCAACAAAATTTGCTGTCTCTCCGACAATCACTGTTTGTAAAGGCATTTTACAAATTAACTCAATAACAATTAGAATGTTTTGGTTCTTTCACTGATCGGAATGAACCAACAGGAAGTAAATCATATCAACTACTTACTTGTAATCATGCCAGCCCACCAAAGAGGTTCTAACAAGTATGTATAGCCTCCAGTACCTGCAGGATTATTTTAGTAGCATAAAATTGTGTTCTGTAAGTTTTAACACAATGATAGTTCAAAAAGAGGAAAATGAGACAAATGTATGTATAATACTATGAAAATTGTTTCAAAAACGATTATTTGATTCGATTTTTTGAGGGCAGTTTATCTATCTAAATGAATGAAAAAATTCAATTTCCTTTAGCATACAATTTGCCCCTGATCTATCCAATGCTGATCCATACAACCAACACTCCCCCACCCAAACCCCTCAATCCATGAAATTCCCCCAAGTAAGAACCAACCTCAAATTATCCCAAGTCACAACCATCCATCTAATTCTAATCAGCTTCTCCATATTCATTGCTCAAGCCAAGCTGATAAAGCTTTTGACCAATTTCCTCAGGTAACAAGAGAAAACCCCGGTGCTTAAACACCATTTCTCTTTCAAAACTCACAAAGATGGTCATAAACTATAGTAGAACCAATTAATATCCCAGGAAGTCCAACAAAATTTTCAGCCACACCTCTTCAAAGATTGGCAACAGTATCATCGTACTACAGGAATGCAGTAACACCAATGAGGTTATTCTCCTTGCCTTAAGCAATTGTAATGTTGTACTATAATTCCATAACTCCAAACCTTAACAAGACATGAAACATATATTAGGATTCATGTCATAAGATTCAACAAAGTTTCTCATCCCATCTTCCTCCTTCAACCTGACTTGGAGCCGGCTATAAAAAATAGGCAAATTCAAAAAGTTCATTACTTCCAGTAATCGCAAAAATGCATAATCTAAAATATCAGTAATTACAATCAGAAACAAATTAATCTCTTGAAATTAGATCAGGTGACAATCAGTCAAGCAGGCATCTAGCTGACCGAGCAAATTTAAAGACGAAAACCAGATAATAATTTCAAAAAATCATCAAGATTGAATAAGTCAGACCTGCGCGAGTACCAGCAGCAGCAGCACGCCTAAGACCTTTCTTCTTCAAAATAAAGCTCGTCCCAATAAACAAGCTCGACAACATTGCCAATCCTAGCCCTCTCATATTATCCGAAACCCCCCATTTTCCCACTTCTCTTTCTATATATTCAGTATATCAATATGAACTTGATTTGAATTATAATGTATCGCCCCAACCCACTACATTTTGCGATTTGTAATAATTAAAACTTTTGAATTTACAAATAAAACAAAAGTACTTCAATATATGAACGACAAACTTGAATTCCCGCCAATTGAACCCAAAAATAGAGCCCAATAAATATTTCAAAACCCACAAAAAACAAGATAAGGTTAATCAACAAATTCTGTTTTGATTGAAAAAAAAAGAAATAAATTCTTGTTCTCTCTATTTGGACTGAGAAATCAAGAAAAACAGATGAAAGGAAGATCTGAAAAAATCTATGTGAAAAACTCCTCCATTCTCCGAAGACTCGTTCTTCTTGCCGGGAAAACTTGTTCCTCTGTCCCTCCCTACTTGATTTGTAATACATGATTGAGTGGCCATGCCGTCGTATTCATTGAGGTTAATGGAATGCCTGTCAAACTGTACAGGTCAATCGAGCTGTATTTTCGATTATTTAAGATTTATATTTGATACGGTACTTGCTTATTCTGGTCAGGACTCACATGACATGCTTGTACTTATTATTTTTTTTGGTGGGGGTTGTTTTGGCACATGTTGATAACTTGATGTTGGGTTGGTGATCAAAAACTCTGCAAAGAACATATACTACCCCTTATTTGCTATCGTTATAAAACTTGATTAAGATTTAAATTTAAATTTAAATTAATAATTAATTTTAACCATATTTCATAGAACTCACAATTTTTTAATTATATATTCCATCAATTTTTATCAAAATTTGTTAAAAATCTAATAATAATCTCTACTAAATATGGACATTATTTATTTACTAATTTTTGGTTTACAAAGTTTATTATAATTCACTTTTATCGAGAACCAGTCCAACTTGGTTTGGATTGGTTTAAGAGTTGGTCCATCATATTGAATGGGTTGTTTCGAACTTGATTATTGATCCATTTAAAGTGTACGGTATTACGAATAAATAATAAAGTAATAAATAAAGTATCGTTCCTACGATAACTATGTACTTAACTTAGTATCAATTAATAATAACTCTAATCGAATAGCCAAATTTGTTAGAAGAAATTATACTAATTTATCTAATTAAATTACGTATTTTAGTGATTAAATTATGAGCTTTTGTAAATTTAGATGAGAATGTTGATAAGACCTCGAATCCCTCTTATTAATCCGTTTCAATGCAATTAAATAACATTACAATTTGAACAGATTCTTGTAGATTAATGTTCCTAAATTAATTTAAAGTATCTATCGATGTCAATTAAATATATCATCTCATGTGACCTTCATATATCTCTATGAAATATGCGAACATGAAATCATATATTAAAACGCTAGAATATCAATATAAATTGTGCAAAATATAGTGGTATATCTCTATCTCCTATATGACTTTACAACGATTATTATAAAAGTGTTATCTTTCATATTTTCTCTCTTGAGAATCAATAAAATTCAGAATCAATCCAATTAGTAATTAAGTAATTGACAAATTATTAAATCTAGTAACAATCATCCAGGAATAAATACATATTGAGTATCAACTTATTGAATTTATATTAAAACATCATAATAAGGATTCATCAATATTTTAGTAATTAAAACACTAACCTAGCATTACAAAATCACAAGAAAACATGTTTAATTGAAAAATATAACTCAAATTATTAATAAATTGAGAAGATGGATTTTGAAATATTGAATCTCTTCAGTGATTTTTTGACGAATCTCCAATTACACTTTCTCTTTTTTGCCCAAAAATCAATTCAATTTGATGAAATCTTGAAATTTGCCTTTATATTTCTCACATGATTAATGGATTTCATTCTCTTTAATTGATGTAATTGATAAATAATGGTGTATGAAAGGTATATGAGAGGTTCCCCTAATGTATTCAGTTGTTAGGTATTTATAGGAGTTCAGAATTGGTTGGAAATAATACCCAAATTGGTTTTCAAAGGGCTTTCAATCGAATAAGAAACGTTGCCTCTAAGCGTGCTTTTTTTTTTTTTTTTTTTTTTTTT
>CAIGRN010045613.1:0-11875 GCA_903798345.1 Fraxinus anomala
ATTGCTCCATAAACATCAAGGCAGAGACTAGATATGGCTCTGATACTAAATGTAAAACTAAATACGATCTAATCATGCTTATATATAAATTCAAACAGCAATTAGATCAATGCAGAATAAAAATACACAAATCGGAAGCATACCTCCGGCCATTGATAAACGCTGTGTCTCACTCAATTTCTCAAGGTATTTTGGTGCTTCAAAACTCTAAATACTCATAGTTTGATGGTGTATTTCTGAAGGAGACTAGTATCGAGCTTAGGGACCAAAACAAGAATTTATAGCCGAGTCTCCATCAAACTCTCAATGGCTATGCGTTTACTATCGCCAAAATATCAGGACACGAAATGGGCATAAACTGCGGCCGAGAAAAAGAGGGTGAGATTGGTTCAACACGAACCATCAATCTTGGAGTTTCCAAATTTGTTCTCGGAGGATTTAGGATTCTCTTAATGAGAAATTCCAACATTTCTATCTAAAATTGGGTGTTCCATAAAAAAATGATTAAAACAATATACAGAATTCTATAATAACTCTAAGAAGGAGTCTTAAAGCATCTCCAATGTAATTAGGAAACCATCAAAAGCTAGATTTTTCTTTTAATTTCATACACTTTAGTCATCCATATTAATATCTTGTGCATTGTAGTCCTCTTTAGTCTTTATATGCGTTCTCTTATTTGCATGATAGGTTCTCAACTTCTAGGTTTGATTATTTTGGTCTCCAATTCCTTAATTTTGTACTACTTTAATTCAATTTAATCTAAACTTATCTAATCCAAATTTTACCTAAATCAATAATAAATTAACATAAATTAAGCAGATACGTGCTCAATTAATGATAGCTAAATAAGAATCGAAACCCGAATAAGTGCGTAAAATGTATTTATCAAATATGAAGTGATTGAATTCAACGGTTTATGTGTGAATCCGAGTAAATCCGAGGCATTTGAAGTTCATAAACTGCTTATAAATATTTGGCATCTCTTCTATTTTTTGAGTGCTACATGATTATAGAAATCTTCCATCTTCAACATTACAATTTACAACAAAAATCATCTTTTCTCGTTATCACCCGATTTTGAAAAAAAACAAATGGCACAAAAAAGTGGAAAACTTCGATCTCAGTTCTGTAAATATGTGTGTTATGTTTGTGACTTAAATTACACATGATTTGGAAGTTTGATTCGCGGAGAAAGCCTATATAAATTTGTTTTAAAAGTCTGATTTGATAAATGATCAAATGTCAACATGGATTGAGAGTTTAATTAGGATAAGGACTTTGAGGTTAATGAATAAGTGTTTTGAAAGGACAAGGACGGAGACAAACAGAGGCTGGGTGCAGCTGTGGGAACATCAAGGTGCCGACTTCCTATGCAGAAGGAATTTCACTCCTACTTGGTTTTTGACACGATTTTATGTTCTACGTCATCCATAACTTCAAGATTTGGCGCTTATAAATACTCCACAAGGTATAAACTCTTTAGATATTCAAGATAACAATTAGATCATTATTGTATATATTAAAACTTGAGAGAATTTGTAAGATTTAGATTGAGAGAATCAAATCTTGTTAAGACAATTTTAGTTTCTTGGTATAATAAATTATCATCTTTTTCCACATAAATCTTGGTTGCTTGTGTGATCCATTATTTTTCATATTACTCATATTATTATCATCTTTAATTATTTGTCGGATTCTCAACAAAGTAGTATCAGAGCGATTCTGGTATCTTAGTTGGTTCATAACAAGTGGTATTAGAGCTAAATATTTTTTTTCGGTTCTTAAGAGATCCAAATTTGTTATTAAAACGAGGTTTGAACAAGGTCAATTATTTTAGGGATGTCAACTATGAAATATGAGATTTTATTTTTGGATCGCAATAGTAAATTTTCTTTGTGGTAGATCAAAATGTGCGGTTCTTGTTCAATTGGATCTTAATGATGGTTTGTTGGGGATCGATAGAACGCTCGCAACATTGACTGCGGAGGAGAAGCAACAAAAGGATCGAAATGCCCTATCATAGATACATCTTCATCTTTTAAATCAAATTTTTCGGGATGTCGTAAATGAGGAAAGTGTCGCTGGGCTGTAGTTAAAATTAAAGCAATTTTGTATGACAAAGAACTTGACAAATAAGTTACACTTGAAGCAATATTTGTATGCTCATAGCTTGACGAAGGTGAATCTTTGAAAGATCAGCTATCAGTATTCAAGAAAATCGTCGTTAATTTGGAGACCATGGAGATCAAATATGATGAAGAGGATTTAGGACTGATATTGTCATATTCGCTACCGCCTTCATAAGTGACTTTTAGAGATACCATTTTTTATAGTCGGAACACTCTTACTATTGATGAGTTATATGATGCGCTTTATTCTAAGGAGAAAATGGAGCGTCTAGTCGTCGGTTCTAAGGCCCACACATAGGGTCTTATTGTTTGTGAGAGGAAGACATGTGGTCATGGAAGGGCACATAGTCAAGTATAGCAACAGTGGGAAAGTCTGTTGGTATTGCAACAACAATGGGCACATGAAGATGGATTGTTATAAGTGACAGAACAGGCTTGCTACTACATATCAGAAAAAACAAACTAAAATTTTTGATAATATCAATCCTGCAGAAGAAGACCGTTATGGAGATCTTTTAGCGATTACTGAAGTGTGACTCCAAACCTGACGAGGATTAGATTCTTGATTCAGCTTGCACTTTTTATATGTGTTCAAATTGGGATTGGTTTTCTTCGCATGAAACAGTTATAAAGGTTTCCATGATGAAAATAAAAAATGAGCTTTGTAAAATAATTGGGATTTGTAATGTCAAACTCAAGATGTTTGATGGGACGGTTAGAACATTTGGCCATGTTAGACATGTTTAAGGTATAAATAGGAATGTAACCTTTTTGAGTACTTTTGATTCAAAAGGTTTACAGGTATACCAGTGAAAGTGGAGTTTTAAAAGTTAGCAAAGGTGCCCCGGTTGTTATAAGGAGGCAGATAAAGTTCGGGTTATATATGTCAAAAGGTTTGGCGGTCACTGTGGATGCAACTACAACTTATAGTTCAATAAGTAATAACTCGGGTAGAGTTGATTGTGATCGGGTTGTTCGTAGTGATTTGAACAATAATACTGGGGAATCTTCTAGTGGCTAAAGTGGAGCTTGTTGTGATCTTGTTGATCATGTTATTCATGGTGATTCTAGCAGGTTTGACAACTCAGGTGGAGTTGTAATTTTTGGTGGTATTTGAGCAGGTTTATTGACTCGACTAGAGTTGGAATAGAATAGGATAATTCAAGCAATGATGGCGCGTAAAGTAGTTCTACTGGTAAATAGGGTTTGAATTTAGTTCAGAGTTATTGAGTATGTCCGATAGGAGCATGATGTACCCTGACAAAGGCATAGGGTGTCCGGAAGGAGACATTGTTGAAGAATTAGAGAATGATTTGAAAAGTGAAGACTTAATTCCTTGTGGAATTTGTGTCAAAGGTGGAGTTTGTTATATTTGTGACTCAAATTCCATGTGATTTGGAAGTTTGATTCGTGGAGGAAGCCTAGATGGTTTTTGTTTAGAAATTCGATTTGATAAGTGATCAAATTTCAATATGGATTGAGTTTGATTAGAATAAGGACTTTATGATTGATGAAGAAGTGTTTTGAAAGGACAAAGACAGAGGAAACAAGGGTTGACGCCGCGGTACCCTATAACACTGTTTGGGAACAGTAAGCGCCGGCCTCAGGGTGCCAGGCGCTGGGTCGGTGGCGCTGGAGGAGGAATTTCACTCCTATTTGGTTTTTGATACAGTTTTGTGTTCTACTTCATCCCTAACACTAAGACTTAGCTCATGTAAATACTCCATAAGGTATAAGCTTTTTAGAGACTCAATATAACAATTAGATCATTGTTGTATATATTAGAAACTTGAGAATTGTTTAGATTTAGATTGAGATAATCAAATTTTCTAAAGACAATTTTAATTTTTTGGTATAATAAATTCCCATATTCTTCCACATAAATCTTGGTTGTTGTGTAAACCATTATCTTCATATTACTCATATTATTCTCGTCTTTAATTATTTGACCGGATTCTCAACAAAGTGGTATCAAAGCATTTCTTGTATCTTGGTTGGTTCTTAACAGTGTGTATGCACATTTATTTGTATGTATACATGTATTATTATGGATAATAGGTGGTCGAGTTGCTGCCATCGGTATTGCAACTGTGGGGTTTGTGTTTGGCCATGGGTTGGGGTGGGTTGGTGAGGAAGATGAAAATTTTACTTTTTCTAATTTTTTTGTGTACGTTAATATATATTTAATTGTTTTAAGTAGGATATGTTTGTACTTTTTGAAAAATTATGGGACTTCTTTTATAATTTTTCCTTATTTTATATTGTTATATTGCTAACGTTTATTTAAAGAGGAGGGCAAATTCTTCATTTAATGATCAAAATGGAAAGTATTCGCGAGTTTTGCTATATAACCGAAATGCTTGGGATGTATCTTATGCTAAAGAAAAAAATTGATAGTAAATTTCTCACATCTCACGAAGACTGAGAATAAAAAGTGCAAATTTCCCAACATCATTCCCAAAATTTTCTTAGATATATAAATAGAGTGTGAAATAAAGGCTTAATTCTAACTCCCTCATTTATGAGCTTATTTATAGCCTCTAAAGTATTTTAAGGGTTTTGTTGGACCAGTATAAACACTAAAATGAGACATAACTGTGTTAGCTTTTATGAGGAAACGCGGCAATAAAATTATCCAAGTTTATAAAACGTGGGGGGTTAAAATATTTGTAGCATCCAATCCAAATTTTACTATGGTATTTTAGCAAAATGCCAAACGAATTTATCTCTACAAAAATGACCAAGTTTTTTCCACACAATCCGTTGAAGAAAGGGCCAAGCATTGCTATAACTCTAGTAGTCGCAAACCTTTCTCCGGTAAGGATGGGTTTGGCTTCGAAGGGAAGATCTACCAATATTATCATATGCATTACTGGATAAATTCGACAAATAACTGGGTAGAGAAACGAGTGAAAAGCCTAGAAATAACAACATAAGAACTCAAACAAGAGAAACCTGAAGTTTCAAAAATTAAAACTTGTAGAAAATAAAGATTGAACACAGTGAATTATTTCGGCCGAATCCCCAGAAGTTTGGTGACCCTTTTGACACTTAGTCCCCTGTCGAGCATCCATATAAAATGAACAATGCTCAATTGCACTATGAAGCCAAAAATTGTAGATCGAAGGCACTAGTCACCAAGAACTCTCAAAATCACTCAACCCTAATTTGAAATATAAACAACAGAAGTTCTCTCAAAAACATTCCAAATACATCACTCAGATCACAAGTATAACACTAGGATTACAAAATTTCAGTGCCTCGAATGAGATTTTCGAGTAGAAAAAGAACCAAAATGAAGAATCCTAGCCAATGAGGCTTTACTCTCTCACACCAAAAGTCAAAATGCAAAGTGAATGAAGAGACGTAGTCACAATTAGGTTTAAATCATCACAACATCATCCAACTATCAGAAGTAGTACAAGTGTCACAATCTCATTAAGTACATTTACTAACATAGTTGTCACTTAAGAAATGCGACTTTAACTCCAAATTTTAGAAGCATCCAAGGTTCGAGTCTTAACAATCTCTACATTGCTACCAAGAATTTGGTTCATTGTACAACCAAGAATATCACCAACAATTTATATTTCATTTGCTCTTTATACTTGTACATCATTTAACAAAATCAACAAATAACAATTGCAAATAATTATGAAATTTGTTTAAAGGTATGACAGTTGTGTCCATATCAGAAGGATTAAACTGTGTTGCAATCTTACCAATTTTAAGTATCCCCTTAGATATTATATTTCTTATAAAATGATATTTAATATCAATATGTTTAGCCCTATCATGAAACATGGGATTTTTGCTTAAATAGACTGCACTTTGGTTATCTGAAAATAGAACATTCTCATAAAAAAAGCCAAGTTCATTTAGTAAACCACTTAATCAAATTCCTTCTTTTATAGCACCAATGGCGGCAATGTATTCTGCATATATGTAAGACGTTTCAATAACCTTTTGGAGTTGAGATTTTCAACTTATAACAGTTCCACATAGGGTATAAAAATAAGATAAGATTGATCTCCTATTAGCTCTGTTCCTCACAAAATTAGAATCAGTGTAACCCTGTAATGTAACCTCACCCTTATTCTTTCTAAATAGTAATCCCAAATTAGAAGTACATTATAGATATTTTAATAATCATTTTAAGGCATCCAAACGATCTTTTCCTTGGTTATCCATAAATCTACTAAGGACACTAATACTATGTGCAAGATCTAGCCTTTTACATATCATCAAATACATAACAGATCTAATAGCATTAACATAAGAAAATTTTGATATTCTATCATACTCATCCTTAGTTTTAGGGCAACAATTAGAAAATAATTTGAAATGACTTGCAAGAGGTAAAGTCATAGGTTTACAGTCAGACATGTCGAATTTTTTTAGAACTGTATTCACATAATCATGTTGATTCAGGTACAATAACTCTTTATTTTTATCTCTTATTATCTGCAT
Source organism: Fraxinus anomala (assembly GCA_903798345.1). Taxonomy (NCBI): domain Eukaryota; kingdom Viridiplantae; phylum Streptophyta; class Magnoliopsida; order Lamiales; family Oleaceae; genus Fraxinus; species Fraxinus anomala. The sequence continues at coordinate 6,603 of CAIGRN010045613.1, forward strand.
ACCTAGGATCTTCTTGGCTGAATCAAGATCCTTCATTTCAAATTCAGACTTAAGCTTTTTCTTACTATTATCAATTTAAGATTTTTTTAATACGGCAAGAAGTATATTATCCACATAAAGCACTAATTACAGAGAATTCTTGTTTGAAAACAATTATCATAGTTGCTTGTTTGAAAACCAAACTTCAAGACAAATGTATCAAATCTTTTATACCACTGTCTTGGAACTTGTTTCAAATCATACAAGAATTTCTTTAGCAGGCAAACTATTTTTTTAGAATCACCTTTAATAAAAGCCAACATGTTGTTGCGTATAAATTGGTTCATCTAATTCACCATATAGAAAATCAATTTTAACATCTAACTGGTCAATCTCCCATTTAAATTGAGCAATAAGTGCAAGATGTATCTAATAGTAGTGTATTTAACTATAGGGGAGAAAATTTCATTTTAGTCTACTCCCTCATTTTGAGTAAACCTTTTGGTAACAAATCTAGCTTTGTATCTAACATTATTATTGCCCTATTCCCCTTCCTTTATCTTATAGATCCATCTTCTATCAATCAGTTTATGATCCTTGGGCATCTTCTCTCCAATTCACAGGTTTTATTTTTAATGAGAGAAACCATTTCTTCTTCTATAGCAACAACCTAGTTTTTAGAATCTTTACCTCTAATGGTATCATCATAGGAGTTCGATTCATTTTCAACCTCTTCTTGATAAGTGAAAAGTGAGACGAAGTCATTACTATCAAACCTGGCAAAAGGTCTGATTTACTTTCTGTGCCTATCTCTTTTAAGTTGATACTCATCAATGAGTTGAGTTGCAGGATTAGTTTGATCATCAAGATCAACCTCCTAATCAGTTTCCGTTTACCCTAAGGATATATCATCAACACGACTAATCTCCTCTCATATAGGCACATGATTTCTTTTCTCTGAGTGAAGGGACTCCACCTCAATGTAAACATCTTTTTTTCAATTAAGTCAATTGTATTTCCTTCTAGAAAGGTACAAGGGATTCATTAAAAATAACATTCTTTCTTATTATAACCATATACCCTCTTTCATCTTTAACCAATAGATCGACATGGCATGATAGATTCATTGAACACAACATCTCTTCTAACAATTACTTTAAAACCCCTTTCACCCTTAATCCACAGTCTATACCCGTTTACATTTTCACCATAACCCAAGAAAACACATTTAAGTTACCTAAGTTCTGAATTTCCTATATTTTGATGAGCATATGCAACACAATCAAATATTTTCAAATAAAAATAATCAACAGGCTTTTGAGAGCACACAAATTCAGGAAGATTGAAATTTAAAGCACTAATAGGACTTCTATTAACAAGGTAAGTTATAGTTTTAACTTCACCCCAAAATAATTTGGGTAAGCCCGTACTCAATAACACACATCTTACTTTATTTAATAAAGTTTTATTCATTCTTTTAGCAATGCTATTTTGTTAAGGTTTATATGTAATAGTTCTATGTCTTAAAATGTCACGCTCTTTGCAAAAATCATTGAATTCATAATTGCAGAATTCTAAATCATTATTGATCCTTAGAATCTTTACCTTATGATCAGATTGTTTTTCAATTTGGATTTTCCAATATTCGAAACTATGAAATGTCTCATCTTTTATTTTTAATAAAAATACCCAATTTTTTCTTAAAAAAACATTAATGATCAAAATGTAATATAAACCAAATTGAGTATTTACAGAAGCAAGAATCCATAAATTAGCATACAGGTATTCAAGTATGTGTTTAGATTTATGAATCACAGTTAAGAAATGCAATTTATCTTTTTTCTTTTTTTTTTAATAATACATTGTTCACAAGAGCAAATTTCACCAAGTTTTAGATTTCCAAAAACTCCTTTATTTTGAAAAGATTTCAGACTTTTCTTATCAATATGGCCAAGTCTTTTATGCCATAATTTTGTAAGAGTAAATTTTTCACCTGAAGCAACTGCAGTCAAACCAAGCAAAGGTTTTGCTTCAAGAAGATAAATAGCATGTCTCTTTGGGGGTACTAATAATCAAATCGTAGACCCAAAAGATTTTATGTCCTTGATCCAATTTGATGTCAAACTTCATGTCATCTAATATGCCTAGAGATACTAGATTCCTCTCTAGTTCAGATACATATCTAGTTCCTGTTAAAAGTAGAATATTACCATTTTCAAGTAACAATTTTATTATTCTTATTCCACTTACCTTGCAGGTCATGTTATTTCCCAATATTACTTGGCCCCAATTGTTTTTTTCAACTCTAAAAACAGTTTTATTTGGGTACGTATGGAAAAAACGGAATGAATCATGTATCCATTCATGATTCAATTTCTTGTCCATATTGACAAGGACTAACCCATCTCCATGATATTCCTTACTGTAAGCAGAGACAGCATTGCCTTCATTAGGTTTCATATCTTTTATTTCATTTTGCCTTTTATAGCGGTCTTTAATGAAATGTCTCAATTTTTCATAGTGATAGCATTTCTTACATTTTGCTTTATTCTTGGATTTACTTTTATCTCCCACTTCCTTTTATTTTCATCCAAGCTTTTAAAGTGATAATTAGATTTACCATTTCTCTTTCCCTTTACCATCAAGCTATCTCCATTGTGACTTCATTTAGACTTAAATTTCATTTCAAAAACTTTATTTCTTAAGGCATTAATAATTATATCAGTAGGGATTTCATTCCTACCATATTCTAGAGCATTCTTCGGGTCTCTATAACTATCACTAATGGAATTTAAAATGACTAAAGCCAGCTGATTTTTTGAAAGTTTTTCATTACAGTTGACTAAGTCTAAGGTTAACTTTGTAAATCTATTCAAATTATCTTCCAAATCAACCGAGTGATCCATTTTTAAAGAGAAGAATTGTTTTAGCAAGTAACATTTGTTTGGAACGGTCTTAGTTACATATTGAGCATGAATTTTAGTCCACAATTCACCAGCAGTTTTTGTTTCCACAATTGTTCTTATCACATTTTCAGAGAAATATAAGAAAATAGTACTCCAAGTAATCTCTTCTAATTCAGTTCTTTTTGTAGGAGTCATATCAACAGGCCAAGTTTTATCTAATGTCTTTACAAATCTCATTTGCATTAAAATAGCCTTCATTTTCTAACTCCACATGTTAAAATCTCCCCTCCCATCACTAATTAACTTCAAACTTAACATAGGCCATTTTTACAATCAAGAACGATACACAAGTTGAAGACACGGAGTAAACACACAACAAAGAAGAAACAAAGAAGAATAATATCAATTTCAAATCAAAGTAGTACACACAATAATTCAAGATTTCAATGTTAACAAGTTTTATACACAATCAAAGAACATGCACAAGAAAACTCCAAGAAAACTTAAGATTAGTGATCACAAAATCTATGTTCCAAGGATTTCTCCTTCAAGATCTTTCAAATACACATCCGTAATGGATTTATCTCAAATTCTCGAGGTCTCGTAGGAGCCTTTGGACAAAGATTAGTCTCTAAAGGTAATATATGGTAAATCAAGGGAAGAAGCAAGAAACTTTAATTTGTAAAAATTAAAGATCTCACCCAGCGAGTTTACTCTTTTCAATTTTTTTCAAGAACAGTTCACAAACTTTCAGTTTCGTTAAGGATTTGCAACTTCCTTTGAAAATCGGGTATTTCGTTCATGTAACAAGGCTCTCATACCCAGAAATAACAATATAAGAACTCAAACATGAAAATCTTAAAGTTTTAGAAACTAAAACTTGCAGAAAATAAAGATTGAACATAGAGGAATGATTTCGGCCGAAGTTCTAGAGGTTCAATGACCTTTTTAACACATAATCCTTTGTTGAGCATCCATATAAAATGGATAATGCTCGATTGCACTATGAATCCAAAAACGGCAACCAAAAGACAAGATTGTTGAGTATTCAACAGATCAAGTCAAACAAAGACTTATCTTTCAAAACTCTGTAGATCGAAGGCACTAATCAACAAGAACTCTCAAAATCACTCAAACTTGGTTTGAAATATACATTTTGGAAGTTCTCTCAAAAACCTTACAAATACATCACTTAGATCACAAGTATAATACTAGGATTACAAGATTTCAGTGCCTCAAATGAGGTTTTTGAGTAAAAGAAGAACATGAATGAAAAACCCTAGCCAACGAGGGTTTACTCTCTTAAACCAAAAGTCATAATGCAAAGTGAATTAAGAGACAAGCCACAATTAGGTTTAAATCATCAGAACACTCTAGAACATCATCCTACGGTTAGAAGCACTTAAGAAGTGCGACTTTAACTACAAATTTGGAAGCATTTATGGTTCGAGTCTCAACAAGGAGTAAGTTGAAGCACACTACAATACTGTTTTTAAAATTAGTTTCACCCCTTTCAGATTCAAAATCCAGTTAGAATTTAAAAAGAATCCTCAAGAAATCTCAAGATAAGGAAATGACAAAATTGTTGTGAATAAGTCAACATGATGTACTGTTGTATATTTGTTCAAGAAATTATGTGAATGAGAGAATTGGATGTATATTATACATTGAAAAGATAAAATCGATGGAACCAAAACAAAGAAAAAATTTGGGATATGGGATATTAAACCCATGCTCTCAAACCATGCGTGCGCTTGGCTTGCTTCTACAGAATGCTTGATAACCATGCACATGAATGGTGCAGAAAACTAGCCATGGTTTGATTCTTGGCGCCTTTTCATGAAGAAACTCAATTTTTCATGAATGATTGACACTATTTCGTCGGCTGTGAATTGAATTCTATAAATAGATAATAGATTTCAATTTAAAGCAAATCAAATCATTCAACCAAAATTCAAATATAGTCCATTTATTCCAATAAAATCTCACATACAAACTTTATGTGCTTTTCAAGTTTTTGAAAGAAAGCACAAGTGCTTAAATATTTTTCTTTTTAAAGGCTAGTTTAAATTTTACAAACTACTTGCCGGTATATCCCTTTAAGTACGCAAATAATTTTACAGGGGGCGAATATTGTTTAGGACAATGATTACATGTTCAAGCCTATTTTGATTACGGTATTTTTGCTGCTGTTATCTTGTTCTCTTCTCCTATTTTCTATATTTTCTCCAATAGTGACTACTTTTGTGTCACTTGTCAATGCATAGCATTTCCCAACAAGTAAACACGAATTCGTGTTGAGCATTCAAACAAGCTCAAATATACCTTTTCTTGAACTTGTGTACTCGCACAAATGATGTGCGTAGTAGTTTGTTGTCCTACGGATAG
>CAIGRN010045615.1:0-10962 GCA_903798345.1 Fraxinus anomala
TATTAGAATATAAATTCAACTAAATAATAGATATTGTCATTAAATATGTATCGATTATATATATATATATATATATATGGCATAATACTTACATTGAGATACTCCACAATAATATCTCGACACTTCACTTGCAAGTAGCTAATTCGAACATACTCATGACACGCTATACTGTCTTGATGCTCCAATGTTAGCGTCCTATCAAGTTTTTGTTTTTCTATTCCATCAATTTTATTACCATGCAAAATAAAATGTATGAACATTGATAATTAGAAACAACTTTTAAAATTGAAATAACATGACAGTGAGAGAAAGAAGTAAATATTTTAGGCAACAAAATTCTTTTTTTAATAAAAGTTGTATAAGTGAAAGAGATGGCCAAGCTACTTGTGATTAGCATGTCCTGGTGGCCCGTGGCGCATCCCCGACACTGAACTTGACCAAATTAATTTATTTATGTGATGGTGATGGCCATTACTTAATTAATTAATTAATTCGCTTGATCATATCTAATTAGGGTTAACAATGAAGGAGGTTTAAGTAGGCTCATAGCAGTTTCATAAATATGATGAAATAATTGAGAACCATCCACACAACAATATTAGGCGATTGCCTGCTCCACAGTCGCACTACAATCAAATCTAATCTTAATCCGTTCAAAGATTTCAATTCTGATAAACGTAGTTATGCAAATAGTTTTATTATTATGTCCCTTAAAACAAAAGTACGTAGGTTTTTATAATATTTCAGCTGAAGATATATAGAATGACTTGATTTTATTTATATAAAAATTTTCCATTCATAGTCGTGACTGCTCGTGAGCAGCAAATGTTTTTATATGTAAACCATTCTAGATGGCATATTTTTATATGATAGAAATACAACATAATTCAAGAAAAGTAATCTTATTTCTTTGGGAGGACAATACAATGAAAAGTTAAAGAACTATACTTCATGCGCCTCAATGATACTCTTCGTTGTTGGAAGTTTACTTAACATGCAAAGCGGAATTTAAATAATATTTCAATTTCCATTCAAGATCTTCTTTATATATAAAAAGAAACCATGATAGGATTTATACATTTGTTAAATTCTGCCAACTCATTTTCTTATTTTGAACATAAACAATCACGATGTGCAATCCACAGCTGTCCAATTGTCCAGCCTCTATTGAAAATCCATACATGGAACAAAAATGAGAATATTAGGGGTTCTCTTTTCATGTACTAGCAAGATAATAATTGTTCTGTTTTATTTCTCAGAACCCTAATAGCTTATTAATACAAGTCCAAATGGGCTTGGTCCGACACTTCAACTTAATCCGATCCAATGTTTAATTAATCTAATTAATTAATTTGATTACTTAATTTGGCCCATTAATAAGTAACCAAATTAATTAATTATCCGACACTCGTCAATTAATTAATTGGTAAATTTCATTCTTCTGGTTCTCTTTTGTAAACCAAATTAATTAATTGTCCAACAATTGTCAATTAATTAATTAGTATATTTCATTCTTCTAGTTTTTATTTTGTGTGCGACTCATTAGGGTTCTGATCATGAAACCTAACGACGTGAATTATTATTTTCATCTAATCAAAATAAGATAAATTAAAACATCATTTTAATTTATCATTAATTCACCTAAATTAGTTAATTCACATTGCTCGTCTCATATTAACATCTAACATGTGTCGGGCAATATATGTGACGAAATATGTCACGTGGTATGACAGTTTTTTTTTTCGTTTACTGTAAAACTATAATCATTTCACCATATGATTCGATCAATTACGAGATATGAAGTATATCAATCTCGATTATTGATCATATCTTTCATCCCACTATTAAGTCAATATAAGTCAAAAACTCTTTTTGATTTATAAGTACACATTGGCCAAGGATTTCATTATCAATTTAATTGAATGAAATATAGATCATAATATTACTATCTAAGAGTGACAAATCATCTATCGATCATTCATAACCTTCATATGATTTTCGACATACTCGAACGATGCCGTATTAACCACTTTTGGCAGAGCAACATCCAACATCATCAAAATATGATAATCCCCATGTAAGGCACTATGATGACCTCAAGTCAAATGACCAATTCCACTAATGAACGTTAGAAATTAACCACGACACTCAAATAGTTATCAATGTAGAATCTCTTCGCGGGTCTCCAATGTTTTGTTCTATAATAAAACATCCACCTGTCAATCTAAATGTCACTACATTTGAGCTTGTGAGAACAACCACTTACTTCACAAGTGAAAAATGTCACACATGATGATTTATCCATAATAATGATATCCGTATCTTTTATTGCTTACGACCACGAATAATTTAATATTCAATCATATGTAATTTGTATTCACAATTACAACTCCTTATGATTAACAAGTTACCAAGATTTGAATATACAGACTCTATTATTTAATTTATTAGAATATTAATTCACTTAAATAATAGATCTACCATAAATAAAATGTATCAATTATATATTAAAAGTGTTTATATCCAAAGTTGATTGGACCTAATGCATAATGTTTACAAACTTTCACTTGTACTAGATCCAATCTCTTAATGTATCTTATAACATAAGAGTCTACATGACTATCATGTNTTTATACTGCGATAACTCTTTGTTAATAAATCTGCAATATTATCAATTGTGGGAATTTGTTCTTTCTTTACATCATTAGTTATGTTATCTCTCTGTTGAGTTGATATCGCCTTAACACAAGTTTGGATAATTGATGAGACCTTAGTTCTTTTGCTTGCACGACGGCTTCATTGTTATTACAATACAAATGAATGAGATCAGCAATATTAGGAACTACTTCAAGTTCATTAATGAACATTTTGATCCAAACCACAACCTTTGTTGCTTATGAAGCGACGATGTATTAGGCTTCCATTATTGAATTAAAGGTTATCCCCCGTTTTCAAATAAATAATTTATTGCTTTTTTATATCGCAAGTGTATGATATCGTAACAAGTAATATAGTAGACATTTGAATCTGAATTATCGTTCCCACGTGAACTATAATTTAATACCTAATTTAATATTTCTAACTCCTATTTAATAAAAATCAAATAATTGTGATTTGGTGATTGTTTTTCTAACTATATCTATTAGGTGAAAATAGTATGATGCACACAAAAATGGATTTAAATTCAAATATGAATGAGATATTGGGGTATAACAACTTCATCTATTGATTACCTTTAAGTCTTAATTCAAGATTCAAATCTAACGTAGTGTTCGATTGAATTCTTTTATCAAGTTACTCATGTTGAGTTTTCATTGAGCCTATTTAACTAAGTCAATCGCATATCTCCATTTGAATCAATTTTAGTTAAACAAACAATTTGTTCTAAAAATTCATATAATGTCCGCATTAATTAGTATATGTATCTCTACACTCTATACTGAATTACCGAATTTTAATTTGTAGTCTAAATCTAAAACTCACCTCTCGATTCGTAAAACATTCACAAAATCATTGAATTATTGACCAAATAATTCAAAGAATTAAATACATAAATAAAATCAACACGTATATGAAAGAACTAGAGTCTTGAATAAAAGAAATAAATGATCTCAATAGATTACATTATTTGCCTTAATGAAAAATTTAGCTACTCATGATAGATGAGGAAAAACAACAGACGATAATGAAGTACATCACTGAAATTTGAATAAAGATGTAGAAAAATGGACAAATTTTGCACCAAGATCTTCTTTTTCCAATCAACGCTTCAAACTCGTGATTTCTTGATTTTCTTTCATTCGATATGCTCTCCTAAATCTCAAGTTGTATCTTGTGTCTCTCAATGTGTAGAACCCCTCAAAAGTGCCTCACTTCTTCTATTTATACTTCTCCCCATGTTTTTGCCAAATTTAGAGTTTTTATAGGCTTCAAAACGGGCCAACAAGACGCGTCCTAGTTGCACCATTAGCCCTTCAGCGCCATGGGAGTGGCATCGTGTCGAAATTCAGGGTGGTACCATGATGCCACAACTCTGTTGCCTACCTTCAGTAATGGCGCTGAGGCGCTACAGCTCTCTTTCTGTATCTCTTCCCAGCGCCACCTCTCGGTCAAGTCTCTTTTTCTTCCTCTTTTAATGTCAAAAATTGATTTTTTAGCCCTTTTGTTCCTCTTTTCTCCTCATTTTATGCTAATAGCCTTATTTTCTCCATTTTTGCAATAACTTGACCACCTCACCAAACCTATAAAACAAAACTAATAAACAAATTAAAAACATTCAATACTTATAAGTTCTAGACGAAATCAAGTTAAAATATTATAAAACTCGTGAGTAAAACACACTCGTCAAATACTCCCAAACACAACAGTTTGCTAGTTCTCGAGCAAACACAAAGAAAAAGAAAATAACTAAGGAACACACAAACAAAACTTAGTCAGATAGCTTGCCTTTTGATTCATTATTGAGAAAATTATATGCCATTTATGAACGGCTTCAAAAATGGCTTCAAAATCACAATGCAAGAGCCAAACTTCCACTTATCCAATGTAAAAGGTGTGTGTGAAGAATCAAGTGTAATGCCGTATGTTCACAAGTTGGTTCAATTCCCAACCCTCAGTGGCTAATTATTTCATTTCAACGCTCGTGAAATTCACACACCCAAACTTGTTTTCTTTCACTCTTTCCAAGGTGTAATTCTAAAGCTTAGTTTCCATGATCAATTCCTTACACAACTCAAATCTAATTTAGTCTAACTGGCAATGTCAACAATTTATTCATGTGATAATTCTCCCAAATAATGAGTGATCTAACAATCAAATTTATACCAAATAATTCAAGCCCACTAGTTATCTGAGCCCCTCAACAATGAGCTCTTACTTGCGCACTTATATATAGTTTTTCTTTTTTATGATATTTTATTTTCAACTCAATATTGACCTCACCTTTTTTTTTTTTTTTCTTCTTGACCCTTGTAACGAGCTTTTGTTCAAACTCCTCAACTTTTGAATATCAAAAGGTACCAGGTTTCAAGATACCCCTACAAACTTACTAACTAGAGTAAAAATAGTGCAGGCGTGAGACATAAATTGAATAAGTGTAATTCTGATTTCTATAAAAGAAAGGCAAAATTTACAGGGGTTAAATCCTTAGCATTTGGTCATCACCAAGTTACACTAGAAAGTAAAAAACACTCCACACCAATCTTTTCAACATGCATGGAATCATCACAATCTTAAATAATTTCTTTTACCGGCTTAAACACCCCAAATTATTATATATACAATTAAAGGATGTTGTGAATCATGGGTTAAGGGATTAAGCATTTAAGTCATCTATTTAGCCTATACATATGAATCTTTTTCAACATGCATGGAATCACCACAATCTTAAATAATTTCTTTTGCCGGCTTAAACACCCCAAATTATTATATATACAATTAAAGGATGTTGTGAATCATGGGTTAAGAGATTAAGCATCTAAGTCATCTATTTAGCCTATACATATGAATCTTAATGTTCGTGTACGACGCTAAACTCAATTATCGTGCATGAATATTGTCACATTTCACATGGATAAGCAGAAAATTCAACTAAAACACATAATTCATTCACAATCTATAAACTAATATATGCTCTCAAATATATTCGTCGTAGCCGACAAGGCTATCTAACTCACACAAGCATGCATGAAAAGAAATATTTTTTTAGCACACAATTCATAGGAATAAAATCATAACACACAAAGATAAACTACTAAATATCTGACAAAAGCAATCAAAAAGTGATTATTAACCCCCAAAAGCTGAAAACATACATTGTCCCCAATGTGAAAATAAATACTAAGGAGGTTAGGACTTTCCCGAATACATCAGTTGTTATCATCGCCCTGGTGAGATGTGTCCCTAGATGAAATGGGAACGTCGGCTACTGAGGGAATGTCATGTGGGGATATGTGGAGGCCAACATTGTGATAAACTCATTCTGATATTGATATCATGTATGTATCGAGTTCTGCAATTGCTGATAATGATCATTCATTTATATCTGCAATCGATCCAGTTGGTCTTGAATCTCGTCACGTCGCTGTTTGTGCTACAATTTCAACTCACCCATCACTATGAAAGCTGCAACTACATGGCCTCAATCCGACTAATAATGTCTTCATTCAGCTCACTGACGGGTGGCGGTCTTTTGAAAGGATGGTTGTGCTTCTACTTCCTGTGGTAGGGCACTTGTGGATTCTTGCTTGCAAGTGAACTGCTAAATTATCTTTTTAGTTATCACATGTTTAGGATCAACAACCTCCCTCAGTTGGATATGTCATAATTCCCCTTCTTTACATGGAGCATATATCAATGAAGGGTAACCCAAATCGACAGTGGTAGAACCTTTTTAGAATGTGCAAGAAATTGGTGTGAATGACTGTGCCCACATCAATATTGAGGCCCCTCTGAATGACAAAGTTCAATAATGCCCGTTCATTTGTCACTTCACTAAAATTGCTGCTGGGCAACAATTTAGCAGAGATGAAGTATGCCAAGCTTTGTGTTCAGCATACATCTTTGCGATCGGAAAATTCGTGATAGTTGTGTTTGATCATTTCCATGTGGTGTCATGATTGGCCAACTCTCTAATTATTTCCACTTGATTGACTATCTCCTCTTCCCACAGTTTGGAGAAGTCATCATCTTCAATATCCAACACTCTATAGAACCTATTGATTGAGGTTCTATAAAAAAAATGATCCACTTGCCCTGCATATAGTCTTTCAAATCACTGTGTTCCTTAGTATTGGCGTAAAATTCTCGAACCACATGTATCAATTCGGGTAATGATTGTTTTGTAAAGAACTCCTACTATCGACTCTCAATTTGGATTGATCATTGTATTACGTGACAATGTTCCTTGTGGGTTATCTGATCAATTTGTCTCCAACTTCTTGATAGATGCTTACTGATCTTGAAATTTTGTATCAAATTGCTAGAACACTTTGTCTATCTTTTACATATACTAAGTAAACATCTTATCTAAACATGATTTTTTGCTCTTGTTGGGAATTATTTGAACTACTCTCCTACCGATTATTAGACCATCTGAAGTTCGGGTGATACCTCTATCTTGGTTGTATGTTTGTCCATATGGGTTGAAATTTTGAGAACCACTTTGAATGAAATTTACTTGTTCCCCAGGAAACATAGACAAGCAATTTTCTATGAGATGATTGGCCCCACAACTTTCACATGACAGATTGGTCATCACTGCATATGTTCCTTATGCTTGTGATTTTACAAGTGACTACACCTATTTTGTTAGTGCAGTAATCTGTACATTGGTAGATGCCGCATCGTCTAATTCATAAATTCTAGCTGCCTTCTGTAGTATTACTCTTTCTAATGAGAACATTAAATGTGTAGTTGCAATTAACTCAAACAAACCTAGGCATTGTTGAACTAATTTATCGATGATTGATCCACTAGCAGAGAAATCCACCCAAGACTTTTTCAATGGTAAACGTTCAGTATAGAAGTATTGCACTTGATTACCTATGGTGATTCCATGATATGGATACTTTCTCATTAACTCTTTGAATCTATTGCATGCCTTATGATAGCTCTCTCCACCTCTTTGTTTGAATGTTTGAATTTCTAGTCATATTTTTTTCTACTTCTGTCGATAGGAAAAAATTATTGCAGAATTTTATAGTTAGTTCCTTCTATATAATAATGCTTCCATGAGGTTCAATATCTCTCCACTCGGAAATAAATCTAGGTTGATAGCATCTTCATTAACTCCTATAGCATGGAAGTTCTAACAATTTCTTAGAAATCTGGAGATATGCATGTTCAGATTTTCATGAGGGGACCTGTAGAATTGTAAAGTATTGCTAGTCAAATTGATCCAATCTGTCGTTATCTGAAAATTAAATTAACATATTGATATACAATACTAGAGCGTGTGGGCACTGCTATGGTGTCAAGAACATTAAGATTGGCCAGTATTCTTCATTTATCTCCACTCGCTCATTTTGCTGATTTTGTGGTACCGCTACTCACTCGGCTACTTGTCCGATTGGCAGTAGAAGAATAGAAATATTTTGATTTTCAACCATATCATGTTTTTGTTATTGTTGATGTTCTTTGATTTTGTGTCTTAAGGTACGTTCTATTTTTTGGAAAAAAATAGTTGTAGATTGTCACCTTGGGAACGGAGTATACAACGAACACCTTTTATCTATAAATTAAAGAAAATACACTAATCAAATAACAGTAAAAAATAAATATAAATTAAGCCTAAATGTAAATAGTTCCCCGCTAATGGCACAAAAAACTTGTTGCATTTTTATATCGCAAGTGTACGATATCGTAATGAGTAATATAGTGGACCTTTGAATTCGGATGATCGTTCCCATGAAGACTACAATTTAATACTTAATTTAATAATTCTAACTCATATTTGACGAAAAATAAAGAATTGTGATTTCATGATTGTTTTTCTAACTATATCTTCTAGTTGAAAATAGCAGGACGTATACAAATATCAATTTAAAATTCAAATATGAATTAGATATTAAGGTATAAAAATTTCATTTATTGATTATCTTTAACTTTCAACATTCACAAATCTAATGTAGTGGCGCCGTAGCGCCTCATGTGTGGCATTGCGACGCCACAACTCTGTCATTCACCTTCAAAAATAGCATCGAGGCACTACACTTCTGCTTCTCCATCTCTTCTAATAGCATGCGAGGCGCCAACTTCCAGTCACATGTTTTTTTCTTTTGATGTAGAAAATTGACTATTTTGCCCTTTTGTTCTCTTTTCTCCTCGTTTTATGCCAATATCATTGTTTTCTCTACTTTTGCAATAGTTTGCACCATCTCACCAAGCTTATAAAAACAACATTAATAAACATATTAACAACATTCAATACTCATAAGACCTAACCCATAATCAAGTTAAAATAATATGAAACTCGTTAATAAAACGCACTCGTCACTCTCCATTATAAAGTGTAAACCCATATCCTGATTGAGATTTGCTATCATCCCAGTCTAACTGGAAATTAGCATTAATATATCTATGAACTCTCAGTTCATCTTCTCTATATAAAATATTCTTAAGATTTTATCTATGTAGATTGAGATGAGTTAAATCAATCTTTTAGATCCACCGTTATAGATTAAGTTAATTTCTCATATCTTTCATAGAGAAATTCTTTGACAACCACAATTTCAACGATTAAAATATAGGAACGTCGTTTCCTATTAATAATATGTCATTTACATATAATATCAAGAATACGACAACATTCTCACTATCTTCTTGTAAACACACAGTTCGTCTTCGTTTTTAATTAAATCAAACCTTTTGACTTCCTCATCAAAGCGAAGATTCCAGCTTCAAGAGGCTTGCTTTAATCCATATATGGATTGATCGAGCTTGCATACCTTGTAAGCATATTTGGATTTTAAAACCTTCGAGTTGTGACATGTACACTTCTTCTTGTAAGTTTTTGTTAAGGAATGCAGTTTTGATATCCATTTGCCTAACTTATAATCCTGATATGCAACTATTGCAAGTGAAATCCGAATATACTTTAGCATGGGGCAAAAAAGTTTCATCAAATCCAACTCCTTGTCTTTGTTTATTACCTTTTGCTCCTAGCTTTGAATACGTATGGATGTTATCATCCATGTTGATCTTTTCTTGTAAATCCATTTAAAATTTATGGGCTTTATTCCATCAAGCTGGTCGATCAAGTTTCAAACCTTGTTTACATATATTAACTTCATTTCAGATTACATGGCCTTATCATCTCTTTGAATCACCACTTGAGTTTTCTTCTACATAATTAGTAGATACATCATCCTCGATTACTAATTTCTAATTAGTAATCTTGGATTCGTGCCTTCTAGGAGATGGAATGTTCCTACAAGATTTACATGGAGCTGACGTTTCCTTAAGACTCTACTTCCTAATCAAGAGTATGTACATTAGCTGGTGTGTGATTAGACTCAGGTTTATCTACTTGGTCAACTATATTTGTGGATTCTTGAACTCCTTCAAGATCTATCATGCTCCCACTATCCTTTCCTAGAATGAAAATTCTTTAGGATTGTGGCATGTCTTGAGATGAACACTTTCTTCTCAATGAGATTATAGAATTGGTATCCCATTATCTCTTTTGGATATTCTACAAACGTGCATCTATCGGATTTAGCCTCAAGTTTATATGATTCAATGTGCTTCACATAAGTATTACAGGCCCAAGCTTTAATATTAGACAAGTTGGGTCTTCTGCCTTTCCATAACTTGTATGGAATTTTGTCGACCGACTTAGATGAGACACAATTTAGTATGTAAGGCACGACAACTTATGCATGACCCTAAAATGATTTTGGGAGGTTTGCATGGATCATTTTTAATTGTACTATATCTAATAGTATGCGATTCCTCCTTTCGGATATACTATTAGTGTATGTGATTGAGTCAACTGCGAGAGAATCTCATCCTCTTTTAGATAATCTAAAATTCTCTATTTTAGATATTCTTTACCTCGGTCAAGTCTTAGTGTAAGAATATATATTACTTATTTATTTCTCTATTTCTAGCTTGAATCCTTTGAACATTTCAAAAATTTCATGTTTGAATTTCATCAAATATACATGATCACTTCTGAAATAGTCATCAGTAAATGTGATGAGATAAGAGAAATTTCACCTGACATTAATTGATATAGGTCCACATACATCACTATGTATTAGACCTAGTAATTGTGCAGATCTTTCACCGTTTCGAGTAAAAGGGAATTTGGTCATGTGCCTAACATACATGTTTCGCATTTGTCAAATGATTCAAAATCATTTGACCCAAATATACATCTTCATGTAAGTTTGGAATCTCATTCTCATTTATGTGACCAAATCTGCAATACCAGATAGAGGTATTATTCAGATTATCATT
>CAIGRN010045620.1:0-15005 GCA_903798345.1 Fraxinus anomala
TAATTATATTATATTAGAATTAAATATTTAATAATAAATTGATTTAATAATTCATTATTTCATAAATAAAAAATTAAAAAACCTGATTTGTGAAATTTGAAACTTGTTTTTGTATTTTTGAAATGGTGTAAAGTAAATACCTTAGAAATGTATTGTTCCCATAGTTAATTCCTCAAAAAGGGAAATTAGCCAACATACCTCCTTTATTCAAAACATCAAAAATAAAAATATACCCTCTTCTTAATCTAATTAATTTTGTACCCTACTTAAAAAAGTAGTTAATTAAAAACATCCTCATTGTCAAATAATTGACAAAGTTTAATCTTAATTCAAATACTCACTGACCCTAATCCTCTGAATATTTACTTGCTTCCACCGTCTCCGATGACTTTCACAACCATCAACGGGGGGAGGAGGAAGAGGGATAGACTTGGGCTTTATTGATTTCTTAAGGTAAAAAGAATTAATGGAAAATTATTTAATGGGAATTTATTTGTCATGTATCAGCTCAATGAAAAAAGAAACAAAGAAAAAAAATTGTTATCCCTCCTTGGCTCCATCCCTGACCACCAATGCGCAACTCCACTACCACCTTCTCCATCGACCATCAAATCTAGAATGAAATTCTCGAAGTTAAATAGTATTAAGATTTTTCTTTTAGACTCTATCTTCTTCGATGAAGGCAACTCCTATTTGTCTAACTTTAAGTACTCTATGGTTTCGAACAAGAGGCTGATGGCAGATAATACACTTTTCCATTTAGATATGAAATTAATCTCCAAAACCCATATCAAATTCGAAATTTCATAAATGAACCGTAGTTAATTTTGCCTTTTTTCTGTCCTGATATTGATTTTCCTATTTTCATATTCAAATTGGGTGATGTTTATTGGGGGCGAAAGTGTTGATGTTAGTGGTGGAGAATTTTCATCCCAAATGGTTGGATATGATGGCTGTTTCCGATATGTTCGGAGGTTAATTGATTTCAACTTAGATAGAATAAGGTAACACACTATGTTACTTAAGTATATATTACTCTACAAATAAAAAAATAAATAACGCAGTAATACATATATTATTGTACAAGTAACGTGTTACTTTAAAATGAAGTTTTTCTAATATAAATATTTTAATGTTACTCTACAAGTAATACAGTAACATATGTAACCCGAACATGTAACATGTTAAAATGTTATTTTTTGATGCAAATTCGAAACCAGTTTTACACGAAAAATAGGTTCTTTAAAAAATCCATGGAGTGATGGTGGTACTTTTATGTTGTTCATGATTTTCGAAATGATGGTGTCGTGTGGATTGTGTTGGTTAACTAAAAAGCAAAAGTAACATAGAGTAACACAATATATATATATAATCCATGTGAAAAATGAATTTTTATCTCAAAGTAACATAATGTAATATATTGCGTTAGAACATTGATTTGTCAATAAAAAGTAATTTTCCAGTAAAATATATGTTACCCTAGAATGTTAGTTTTTATTAGAAAAAGCTGAAACATTTTAATGTTATTCTCTTAACACATTAACCAAAAGGAAAATAGGTGGGAACACTCAAAAATGAAAAATGTCACTTTAAAATTTGGAGAGGAAAGAATGAAGTTTACAAAGCTGGAAATTGTGGTGCAAGACTTGGCACAGGCCGCTTCAGGCCATCGTCCATTGCAAGAAGTCGAGCTTAGGACTATAGAAATATCAAAAGTGCTCTAAAAATGTTTATTCTCTCTAATTTCTTTAACGAAAATGTACGAGCTATGAAGGTTATGTTTAATATAATATTTATGGTTATAAATCGTAAAATTGGATTTTTTTTCCCCTTCTAATCTCATAATTTAATAAATTTACATTAGACCCATTAGAATGTTAAACCGAAACCGAACCAAAAAATAAAAATAAAAATCATCGAACAAAAGTAAATGTACATTTATTTATTACATCGTGAAATCTAATATACCTCACATATTTTAAAGGCTTTGATTTGCATATTTAAAAAAAAAAAAAAAAGTAAAGTAGCTAATTAGATAGAACCCAATTTTTCCTATATTTGTGTGTATTGCTTACTTCCTATCTAAAATTTGTTCATTTATTGGAAAGTCTAATGCAAAATCGTGAAAGTGACACGCCCCGAAATAGATTGATTACAACAAACATATACGAATTTTGATATTTTGACACTCATAAATTACATAAAAAGAACATAACGAGAAAACGATTGCGTGATCACATATTAAGAAACTTTTATAATCACACGTTTTTAGACACACACATAAATTTGGGTTTGGTTGCATTACGACGTATTTTGGTCTTCAAGAGTAATTATTCATTGTACTTCTTCAATGACAAAATGTAACCATCGTTAACGGCTACAATAATTGGAGCTAGCATACACAATTCAACATCATTATTATCTTTTTGTTAAACAATAAGAGAATTGATTCCGTCTTATTGATAGAATTTCCCACTACGTCTATACATTTATACTCTCAATGAATTGGAAGTATCCTGAATTCCAACTATCTAATCGAAATTTTGATCTTACACTTAACGTTAGACACAATTAAAATTATATAATATAACATAAATAATACGTACTACAACAAAACATTACGTAAAACGCATTGTCGATAAACTTTAATATCCAATAAACTAAAACGAAAAGCTATAAAGCCATACGTTGATGACGAATCTAACAACAATCAATACTCATAGCACTTTGCATTGCTTAGAGTACTGTTTGGATACTTTATGATAAAAATGTGGCATGTTGGCTTTGGTCCTTCGAATCAACTATCCACCAAACACACACACACCCATGTGGGTGTGTATGTGTTTTTTGAGTATTGTACCATTATTGGAGAGATTGCCTTAGTTGGACTTGGGAGGTGGAAGAGGATAAGAATAGAAATCCCTTGCAATCTCTCAAATGATCTATTGTCAAATGCCACTACCATTTGCACAGAATATTTCCACAACATGCATTGCATTCTATCTTCACTTTTGACTTTTTTTTAGCAAAAGAAATTATTTTTAATAAGTCAGTGGTCCATCCGGTTCCATGTGTGGTTATTACTTATTAGCCTTGTTGTTGACAATAGTTGGAATAGAATTGAATGTTGTCCATTGATGATTTGTCGCGTGATATTATGTTCAGTACGTTAAATTTAATTTGTAGATTATTTTTTATTATCACATGAAGGACGATCCTCTCTGAAATACTATAATGAACGATTACGAAGCACGTAGTTATATCTATTAGTGGCTTCTATGATATAAATTCTTGACTAATCGATGGAGGTGCTTGATAAGATTATCATAAAATTGTACGTTTATTCAGTGTTGAAAACGTCCTAAATCTATTATAAACAAGACTTGTCCGGCTTTAAAAAGTAGAATATATAGACTTCATTTGGACTATTATATTGTACTATCTTGACAACCAAGTAGTTTGATTTCCTATTTCATTTTTTTTTATGGTTAGTTTGACGCTATACTTTGAATGGTTTCATGTCGAAAGGCAATTGAAGTTATTTTATTTGTAAGTTGAATATTGTTATCTATTCACTTGAGAACTATTCACTTTTATTCCTTTTTCTTGTGAGATAATAAAACAAAAAAGAAGGTATCGATCGATTTAATTCTAGTGTCTTTAGTGTAAATTTATATATCAAACTGCTGCAAAAAAAGAAAAAAAGAAAAAATTAATTTGAAATTCCTTATTATTAATATAAAAAACTTAAATGATTAATAAAAACTTTTTAATTATTTTTATTTAATAAATACTTTGTACCATAATTTTTCATGTTGTACTACATGTACATAATAATTTACATACACGTGATGTGGTGAGATATGATTTGATCAAAAAGTTTTCAATAAAAAAAATTCTCACTTTCTTTTTGACGCATCATCTGTACATAATTTCATTATGTTTGTATATCGTTATTTGTAATTTTACCATTTAATATTTTCCTGTTATATTATATGTACACAATGATTTACATACACGTGATGTGGTGAGATATGATTGGATAAAAAAAAATTCAATAAAAAAAATTTCTCTCTTTTTAATACTTTATTTGTACATAACTTTATTACGTACAAATATCATTATTCGCAAATTTCACCATTTAATATTCTTTTTGTTTTCTTATTTTTCAATCTTTACGAAGTATTCCTTCCGCCACGTGCTCCGGCATAAAGGCCGTGGATTTAGATACTTTTAGCAGTATATTTGGTTTGACCAGTTCTCGAAAGGCAGTTATGCAAAAAAGTAAAATGGTCAAAAGTAGGCCATACTATTTTATACGGAATTTATGAAAAGTGGAGTAAGAAGATTGAATCATGCAACGGTGTCGATATTTTGACATGATTCTTGACATAATAACACATATTATTTCATTGTTGGATTGTTTTATCAAATCATTTACCGTCACCTTGAATTATGTCACGATATCGATTGAATTATGTCACGATATCGATTAAATTTCTTCCGATAAAGTGATAAATTCCAAGAAGATGAATTATGAATTGGTCAATCTAATCCGTGTGGACTCAACCACTCCCAAATGTTAACAGAATCAATAGCCTGGATAGTTGACTACTAATATTTTAGATAAAATAATGTTCTCTAGTTTCAAGGAGTTCATCAAAAGTCAAAACCGGTTTTCCTTTCTTTAAGTAGCCAAAAATAAATAAATAAATAAATAACACAACGATCGAGGGCATGCTGCCCATCGTCGGACCCTAGCATCCGAGCTTCGGATACAGAAACGGCATAAATTGGAAAGAACATGCAGAGATTGGTCGATCGCAAAATTTCTAAAACTGAAAAGGTTTATCCTTTCTATTGCATTCATGCTTAAACGGTTTTTACACTTCATTGCAAAATGTTGCCACCAGTCTACAGTCTAGGGTTCCTCTACACCAAATAAAGATTTAGAGAATGAATCCTCACTTAAAAGTTCGACTAAAGGGTCTGTACTACATGCACTAATTTAAACATGTCAAAAAGCATGACTATTCGAATCAATCGCTTGAGATTCTCAAGTTCTCGAGCAGCTCAAGACAAAATAAACAAGGATGTCAAAACTAGGTTTAGTAATTACACAATCTACCGACGTCCATTTGCCCAGTGCCTGTTATGGTTTCCTGGCCTCATGTGCTGGTTTCTCTGGGCAAGACTCTGCTTGGGGAGATCACAGAACTCCACAACTTGTACTGTCCGCTGCTTCTTGGCTGTTGGCACATTAAAAGATAATTCAGATAGACGAAATCTGTGATCTTATGAAATAATTGATCAGGCGTATTCCATATCATCTCCTAGCACCAATTATTCGTATTAAGAAGTGTGAGTTTCGAAATAGGACAAACTAACCGTTTTCAGCTTCTAGATAGCGCTCGTGGAGCTTCCTTTTTGCAGCCTCTAATTTTACTCGCACCGAAGCCTCATCGTTGCCCCTCAACTTCTGTTAAAGCAAAACTTAGAACAGTCGTATAAACGATAAAGCTTCAAGGCCAAACACCAATAAATATGTACTCACGACACTCACATCTTGTTGAGGCGGCATGGGTTTCTTCTGAATCATGCCTTTGTCGGCTTTCTGCAGGACCTTGATCTCATTTTTAACCTTGTTTTGCAAGGCTGGTCTCGGCATCCCGGGTCCAGTTTCATGGCTGGGCAGCTTATTTGGTTTACACATAGGAGTTTGTTTCTTCACCACAGCTTCCGGATCCTTCTTTCGTTCATCTTTTGCATCCTTTGGACGAGTGCTTGAATCGGGAGTCTGGTCTTTCCTTTTAGGGATACTCGATTTCTCAAGTATCGGCGTTCTGTCATTTTCATGGTTCTTGTTGAATTCGGGAGTCTCGTCTTTCCATTTTGGGATGCTTGGTTTCCCGAGTGTTGGCTTTCTGCCATTTTCGCGGTTCTTGTTGAATTCCCCACTGTTTCGAGGATCCAGAACAATGTCCCCAACTAAAATCATACATCTCTATTAGTGGGGAATTCAAATAAAGAACCGAGTAGCAAAAGCTATACTAAAAGAGCATGATCATAAGGATCGGGAAAATAACTCACTTCCATCATCATCTATGCCGTCAAAGAACTTCCCAAATGACGATAGAAGAAAGCAAGATAAGCAAATCTAAGTCAGCACATAAACACAA
This sequence comes from Fraxinus anomala, assembly GCA_903798345.1. Taxonomy (NCBI): domain Eukaryota; kingdom Viridiplantae; phylum Streptophyta; class Magnoliopsida; order Lamiales; family Oleaceae; genus Fraxinus; species Fraxinus anomala. The sequence goes on from CAIGRN010045620.1 coordinate 6,180, forward strand.
ATGAAAATTATATAAGTTTTGAGCCAAGAAAGGCGGTTAAATATTACACCTGTAAGAGTTCCATTGAAGTAGGTGTAGCAAAAAAGGCTCCTTCGTCCATTGGAGGAGATGGAAGCCCTTCCTCTTCGTCAAAAGCAGACGTTTTCACTGATTCTTTTGCAACTTCTGCACCTGTAGAACAAAAGTAACACATTAATTCCCTATTGAAAGTAAATAGTTAATTTTAGATGCATGTTCTATAGAAATAACTTCCAGATAAACAACCTGTAATGGCCTCTGTAGCATTAGCCCATTCATCAACCATGATTGTCCAATCCCTGTATTACAAAATGCTTATGTTATTCGTGTACTTCTGATTTAAAGACAGAATTAAGTAGTGATCAAATATCCACGTGTCGCACAGATGCAAAAATGCCAAATTATTAAGGTACGACTACCGTTAACATGAAGATTACGTGAATTCCATACAGATAAGGCAAGGATTTAATCAAACTTCAGTCCTGAAAAGTTCATCTCTCATCCTAAAGTAAATTGTCGAAACACAAAAGCAAGTAAATAAATGAGATTTGATCGATAACCATCAATGCGGTCAATTTTTCCTTTCTGTGCCAATTAATATCTAACAGGAACTAAAGCTCGAGTAACGTGAAGTTATGATCAGATATAAAAGATCACGACAACAATCTTGAATGTGTAATCAATATCCATTAACTACAGCTCTCATTGACAACAACTATGACAGAGCTAAGAGGCCAGAGACCATACCCAACTAATGCTTTTACAAGATTACGAATCTCCTTTGATCCATGCTTCCGCAGAGCATTAACGGACTTTCCAATCTCTGCAGCCTGAAATAGAAAGAAAGAAGTTAAGAACGGTTCTCATAACTTCTACATAAGATCAAATAGGCTAAAATTCTTCTCCAAAATTAGCAAAGCATAATTATCAACTACTAAAGGATTCTACTCAAACCTTCAGAATCTCTACAGACAAAGGCATCAGTTGAAGCCTCCTCAGTGAGTCAAACAATAATGAAGCAGACTGCCAGACAAAAAGAACAGCCAAATTGAGTTAACTTGAGGAAAAAATGCATAAAGCTAGCTAAAGCAATCATGTAACATTCGCATAATCAAACATTAAACAGTAACAGCATTTCCATAATCTATCAAAACTTATAAACTAAGCAGGAGATTTTTATCTGTTTCGAAAAATACCTTGCTGCAAAAATCCTAGTAAATGAAACTTTTGATACAATTAGGCCACATTCACATTCCAATTTAACATAAAAAAGAACTAATCCTGACAATCTAAAAGTTAGTAGAACAGATCCCAATTCATGCCGATCAACTGAATTATCAAAGAAGATACGAAAAGCCCATCTGCACATTGATGAAAACAAAAACTAAATAAAGAATTTAACTGCAGTGAATATAAATAAACCTCTTCTTCACTGTTGTCAAGAATTTCTTTAATCCTCAAAACCTCTCCAAGCAACTGAGATTCCTCCTCAAGTTCATCAGTCAATGCCTCTGCTTCTCCGTAACTGAAATTGTTGACATGATTCACATTCATCTCCGTATGATCATCATCTCCATTGCTATGCACTGTGCTTTCTTTTGTGTCTTTACTCCCACCAGCCTCATTTTCACTCTTGTACTTTTCATCACTTTTTTCTGCATCATGTTCACATGGAACAGCCAATTCAATTCTTTCACACCCAAAACACTTAGTTTGTTTACATGTGAAAAGCATCTCCGCAATTCTGCCCCTCTTCAGTTTGAAGTCATGAGGGCAATCAGAGGCTGCCACCATAATTGCGTGCTCAATTATAATAAAGATATCTGAATTTGAACTCCTGAAATACTCCCTCCATCTATCAAGAGTCCCTGAACTGTTGGTCATGTTGAAAAAACTCAATTCAGATGGTCTTTATTCAATGGAAATTCCAGTCACTGCCCAGATTTAAAAATAGAAATCTTAATAAAAATGGGTAAAGCTCGATCTTGATGATACCGGGAAATCAAAAAGGACTCGAGTTCTCAATTGAATTCTAACTGAAAAGTTAGGTTGAGTATCAGTTTTGACCCAGAAATTCTGATGTGCAGTTCTTACAACAAAAGATGAAAACCAGTTCACTTTCCAGATGATCAGAAATGATAATGAATTCTGAACACAGATTGCGTCCACAAACCAAAAAAAAATCTAGAGAATCAACAAAAAATCCAAATTTTTTTTTTAAATATATATATGCGCTATTCCGGGGAATTTTTCATAAAGTTCAAAAAGAAGTAAAAATCCATAGTGGGTTTTGTTCAATCATAGAGATGAAAAGGGAATTTGTTCCACAAATCAATGGAGAAATCCAGAGAATAGTTGTGTGCTTATTTAGGGAGATTTGGTGAAGAATAATGTTAAAAAGTAATGAGAGATATTCTCTCTCTCTCTCTCTAAAGACAATACAAGGTGCTGTTAAGAGGGATGAGAGAGACACGTTTTTTTTTTCTTTCAAGGTTCTTTTCTTTTCAATGTTTTGGAGTTGAAAAATGACAGGTGATCAACACAAAGAAACCGGTTCACGTAGAAGTCTTGTCTGTTGCTTACACAACCCATTGTCAAAGTCCATCCCCTTTTTCAATACCGTTGTGCTAATACATCTCAATTTATCGATTTATTTATCAATAAATGATGTGACGAAATTTCGCTGAATCAAAATCTCACAAACCAAATAAAAAAATTCCTCCGCTTCTTTTTGTAATTGAACCAACATTACATAAGTATAATCGTGTAAATGATAAAAAGATTTTAAGAACTTTAATTCAATTTATCGTCACCCCATCAATCTGATGAAAACAAACATTTTTCTTTTCAATATACCCCCAGACTATTTTCTTATTTTTAGATCCATTTTCTAATAAATTTTTGTAACTAAATTTAAGAGAAATTAGAGACCTTTGATCCAAAATAGTAGCATTTGTTATTAACTATTTACCACGTGTCTACGAACTGAAATATTTCGTGGTGTATACTACACGTCACTGACATGAAATAAATTTCCAAGTCCACGTGTGCGAATAAAGCAACTACAATAAATTTCAACTAATCTTTAGTAAGAATATAGTATTTTTAGGTTGATCGTTGTGATCTGATCTATTTATACGCTTCTAACTAAAAAAAAGAAAGCGAAGAAATACAAAATGAATAAAAGTTGTTATAATAATTTTAATTTTCTTAAATAAGTATAGTACAAAAACTAGAAATTTTGTTATAAAGTCGATTTTTTTTTTAATTTTATATATTTTTCGGAATTTTAATCTTTTTTTCCGATTTTTTTTTTTTTTCCCTTCGGAAAATGTAGACGCGTTTGTTCAATGGAGAACAACCGGTTGCCACCGATTAGGCAGGATGGTGTCTCTGTGTTTGAAATACTCGGCGACCCGGTTTTGTTCTTACTGCAGGCGCTTAATTGGCTTAACGTTGTGGGATAAGATTTTAAGAACAATACAAAAAAGCCCCATTCAATAAGTGGGACCTACTTTTTCGGCATAATTATATGAATGCTTGTATCTTATCCTCTCCCCATTTTGTCACACTTTTCTTTTCATAAATATTTGTTTAATGTTTGAAAATATATTATTTGAATATTTTTTTTTCTTTCATTAATTAATCGCAATTCTCAACTTTATTTATATTTTTTTAAATGAAATTTAAATTATAAAAATAAGAATCGGAACGAGCACTAGTTTCATAATACATCCGAGAATCTCAATCCCAAAGCATGTACGGGAGTAGTTGAAATATGTTATAATAAGGGGATAGAGCTGAAAGTCATACAGCATATGTGGATGATGCGAGACGAGGCTTCTTCTTCTTTTTTTTTTTTTTCATTTTCTTAGTGGCTTTATTATCATCTATTGCAATGTACTTATCATTTTCCTGTCTTATACCAGAAATTATATGGAAGGCTGTAAATAATGATTATTAAAATCAAGTCCCAAATATATAATGAGGAAATAAAATAAATAAATCTAATTCATATGTGTGGTTTGTGATTATTTGGATTTTAATTATGTTCGTATTTAATTTTGATTAGGGCAATCTTGACCGGGCTTGTCTTCTATTATTAAGAATTAAAACATTAATTACACATTAATTGATATTATCATTAATTTCTAGAGCAGAAAAATGAGTCATTTCCACCGGTTTTGGCTCGAGTAATCTTTAATCATGTTGAGATTACCAAAATCTCATTAAAGAGTAGATCCAATGTCAATATTTCCAATTAATGTTTGAATGACTAAGGAGTAATCCACAATTAGTTTTGCATTTATTGCAAAAAAAAAAAAAAAACATTTTTATTTCAAGCGTTACAAAATGCCAACTGGCGTCACTGAAATCACGTAAATGCTTTAATAGTTTGTGATAAGAAAAGAAAGATGTCAGATTTTTGTTTGTAACGTTCTGCTCAATATTACATGCCAAACATGTTTACCCATATTTATCAGATCCAATCTTGTCATCGATATGGCCAAAGTATTGGGTCATCGGATCACTAATTGAACCGATAGATCATTGCTTGAAATATTTGTAAAAGTTTTCAAATTAAAATTTATCTTTGAGACAAAACTAAAATTTTAAATTGTTACTATAAAAATGGTTTTAAAATAGAAATTCTAGCTGAGGAGATTATTGATATAATAAATTATTTGTTATTAAAATGAATAATATTATTTATCATTATGATGATTAATTATCAGCGATGTGGATAATGAGATTAGACAATTCAATTCATATGAGAAGGGGGGGAGGGGGGTGCGGGGAGAGAGAAACATAAAAAATGATGAACTGTCATATCACTAATAAATATTATCATGATAATAAATAACATTATTCAATTGTTTCCTACTTTGATGTGCAAAAAATTGAAAGCGGTCAATTGGGTTGACAGATTTACCCTAAGTCAGTCACATGAGTAAGTGCAAATTGGTCCACTTATCACACATGGACTTGTTACTGGGTTGGTCATTGGATTTTTTATCGGATCGGGTTGAATTTAACAAATAAATATATTAAAATTCGAAAACTATTAAAATATTATTTTCACATACTTCTAAAATATTACTGAATTACGATGCTATTTAGCTTTGCTTGGGAAAAATTTTCGGTACCCTCAAAGTGAAGCATTCAGTATTTTTCTGTCAAATTAATACATATTTAATAATTAGGACGTACTATTTAATTGAGGCTCAAATATACGCATGTCAATTAAATAGTGACATGAAATACCGAGTTCCATACTTTGAGAGTATTAAAAAATTTCTCATTTGCTTGAATATCCGTGAAATTCACTTTTTCATTTGGTTAAAAAAAATAAAAAAATTCACGTGTTTCCTCACCTACAATATGTCTATATTATAGCTCTCATTTTTCGCCAAGTATCTATCAACAACGTTATAAACTTGAATGGCAAAAAACCTATAAAATAGGATTAGTGAGTGTTAGGAAACTTTAGAGTTCGAAACTCAACTCTCAATACAAACTAGACAACACAAATCATAAAGAAAACATAAAAGCTTAAATTACTGAAATCGAATTCTGCTTCCCTTCTATGGCCGGAAGTTATAGGCTTAGGAACAGCCCTTCCATGTTCGCAATTGCCATCCACAAAGAGAGAGTTCAGCAGAGAACGCACACATTCAATTTCTGGTCATCGATCGAGAACGATCTCCCATAAACACAGGGATTCTAGCTACGGATTTAGAGGAAAAACTGCACCGAAACCAGCCACTATTCCAGGCCTGGATATACACAAGATTAACCCCTAAACTACTAGAAGAATTACTCAGAAATCACACAAGAGAATGAGAAGACTGACTTCTCGGAGAGAGAGAAAGAGACCAGAGAAGAAAAAGAGAAAAGAAAACCTCTAGAATGAATTCGATCTACAGTCTCTCAAAGAGACCAAGAGACAAATATCTTGCAAGACTCAATCTCAACCGCCTATCTCATCCAACGGTCACAAGCGATTCAAACTAGCACAATCCAAGTGGCCACTTAGCTACCAATAAGTGGGTGACACTTAAGCAGCATAAGTAAGAATAATAAACAATATAAATGTCACAAATAGCGCTAGTCCAGTAGTGTTAGGAGAACCACTAAATCCCACATTCTTCACATTGGTTCTCATAACACACTCTCTCTTTCGGTTGTGGATTTGCACATGGAAAGTTGTTCATCATCATTGCCCACTACTTGCGAGAAAATTAACCCATGTCAATATGTAACAAAGATAAGCACAATTTAAATTTTCCTACATGTAGAATTTTTGTCCTCATGTCTGAGGGATTTTTGTCGGTATGAATCTTAACAAGTTCAACTTCACATTGATACAATTTTTCACGAATAAAATAATACTTCGCCTCAATATGTTTTGATATTTCATGATAAACATGATTTTTGCAAAGTAATAAAGCAATTTGACTATCAGTAAACATAATATATGTATCATGCATGAAGCTCAATTCTTTTAAGATCCATTTCAACCAAATACATTCCTTAACAGCTTCTGTTATGGCAATATATTCTGCCTCAGTACTTGACAAAGTAATTAAAGGCTGTAATTGAGATTTCCATGTTATGTAGTTATCACCAAGAGTAAAGAAGTATGCTGTGGTTGATTTTCTACTATCTTTATCACCAGCAAAATTAGCATCAATATATCCTTTAAGAGTTAGGTTCTCAGATCTTTTATCATACACTAAGCCTAGATTTAAAGTCCCACCTAAATACCTTGACAACAATTTCATTCCGGCCTAGTGTGGTTTGCCAGGATTGGACATAAATCTACTTAAGAGGCTATGGAAAATGCAAGATCAGGTCCGGTAGTAATCATAGCAAACATAACAAAACATATGGCATTTGCATAAGGTACATTTTTCATTTCTTTCAATTCAGATTCAGATTTAGGAGAATGAGCATGTGAAAGATTCATATGACCAGCAAGAGGCACATTCACAATTTTACTATCTTTCATACCAAATTTTGCTACCACTTTGTTCAAATATGCTTCTTGTGAAATAGTTAACCTACTTTCAACCATGTTCCTTGTTATAACCATTCCAAGAATCTTCCTAACATTTCTTAAATCCTTCACGTCAAATTTAGATTTCAAAAGATCTTTCAATTCATTAATTTGAGACTTGCTATGTCTAGCCAAAAGCATATCATCAACATAAAGGAGCAAGTAAACTTCACACCCACTCTTCATTTTATTAACATACAAGCAAGCATCAAATTCACTTTTTTTAAACTCTATCTTTAGTACATAAGCATCAAACCTCTTGTACCATTGTCTTGGGCTTTGTTTCAGCCCATACAATGATTTTTTCAATTTNATATCATCAACATAAAGTAGCAAGTAAACTTCACACCCACTCTTCATTTTATTAAAATACAAGCAAGCATCAAATTCACTTTTTTTAAACTCTATCTTTAGTACATAAGCATCAAACCTCTTGTACCATTGTCTTGGGCTTTGTTTCAGCCCATACAATGATTTTTTCAATTTGCAAACATAATCAGATTTGCCTTTAGCCACAAAATCTTATGGTTGACTCATGAAGATATCATCATCCAACTCGCCATGTAAAAATATAGTTTTTACATCGCGTTGTTCAAGTTCCCAATCGAATTGAACAACAAGAGCCAACATCAATCTAATCGTCTTATACTTAATCACAGGTGAGAATATTTCATTGTAGTCCACACCCTTTTTTTGAGTATAACGCTTAGCAACTAATCTCGTCTTAAATCTCACAGGATTATTAGGGCTCAAACCTTCCTTTAACTTGTAAATCCACTTACATGGAACCAATTTCTCATCTTTAGGTTTTTTGACAAGTTTCTAGATTTTGTTATCACTCAAAGATTTCATTTATTCCTGCATAGCTTTTAGCCAACTTTCAGAATATTTTCCATTAACAGCTTCTTCATAAGTGGTAGGTTCTATTTGATCAATGGCTTCACTTGAAACTAAGGCAAAATCAGTCAAGTTGAGGGATTCATATCTGAGATTGAGTCTGATTTGCTTTCTTGTTCTATCCCTAGTAAGTTGATAGTCTTGATTAGGTGGCTGATGATCAAAATGTTCAGTTTCAACAGGTTCAATGTTATCTTGAAGTTCAGTCACTTCTGCAGGTTCAGTTTCAGTTTCATGATGTGTAGGGTCATTATCATCATTTCCAGGTTTAGGTGAATCAAACTTGGTCAACTTCACCTCAGTCTGAACATTTCTTTCAGTTTCAAATTTGTCAGCTTCATTAGTTTTCTGTTTTAGGCATGGCATTTCAGATTCATTAAAGACTACATTTCTGCTGTTAATAATCTTAATGTCATGAACCCCTAAAACCCATAACCTATACCCTTTCACACTATCGGGATACCCTAACATCACACACTTGACAGTCCTAAGCTCAAGTTTCACTTCAGACTGATGTGCATANTCTGCTGTTAATAATCTTAATGTCATGAACCCCTAAAACCCATAACCTATACCCTTTCACACTATCGGGATACCCTAACATCACACACTTGACAGTCCTAAGCTCAAGTTTCACTTCAGACTGATGTGCATATGCAGCACATCCAAACACCCTTATGTGATTTAGATTTGGAGGCTCCCCGGTCTACAATTCCTGTAGAGTCTCAAAGTTTATACTGTGGACGGTGACCTATTAATCAGGTAAGCTGCAGTACTTGCAGCTTCAGTCCAAAAACCTTTGGCAAGGCCATAGCTAATCAATATGCACCTAATCTTGTTCATTATGGTCA